>CCAG010021867.1:0-17967 GCA_001077435.1 Glossina morsitans morsitans | reverse complement strand
GGAAAATGTCGTACCAGGAGCAGAAACCTTTAATAAGATACGCCAATTTCTCTCTCGAGAGCACTAAAATCAAAGTGGACTTCAACGAAATGAATCTGCCCGTAACCGAATTGCAACTTCCACAACAAGACAACTTCAGTGGTTGTGAGATACGTACGCGTCAGAGTTTGAGTAAGCACAGCGTGGCAGCAACAACTTTAACAGCAGCGAACAAACGACGGTCTTTTCTTAATTATTGAGCAGTAGTCAAACTTACAGGAAACCATAGCTTTGTGAATTCTTAGTTTACTCTCGATCTGAAAAAAGTCCTAGCCGGAAAGGAGCCTATTCGATTCAAAAGGAGAAGCGCAGAATAATCAAGTTTCGGTACACGCGAGGTTGGTTGTTAGCTCCGATTGCCACACGTCGTGCCCGCCTTCTCGCTCATGTATTTTTGTCTTGTTCCTTCCTTCGTAAGGTCGTACACTGATTCTTGTAATCTTCTGAGCGAGTATAGCACGTCATAACTATCGTAAACAGCTAACCCTGCTTAGCGATGTTCTGGAAATAATAACATAAGCCTACGTATACTTCTGTGAAACCCCGTCAAATACGAAAACTACAAAAAACAGCTAGTTCCTCTTAAGTTTATTAATAAATTTCTTGGAACGAATCTATGGAAAGCGCTCAGCCATACCTCAGCTATAGACAGAGTTAAAAAAAACTCGCATTACAAAATAGAACATTATGAATGAATCTATGTTTTTTCGATCAAAGAAAATAAAACGTGACGTGGCGGATGTATAATGCGGAAATAATAATAAAACATTAATTGCTACAAAATTATGATAAAGAAAATATAAAAAAAAAAATTATCGTAAAACAATTGGAAGATCTTGGAAATTAACAAAAAATGTGGACAATAAATTCATACAAAAATATATAAAATATCGCATGTGGTTCGACTGTAACGAATCTAGTTCAAACACCATCGCTCTACTCATCATTAGTTTCAATTTCACTCTGATTAACTTTTCTGCGTCCATGGCACATGGAGACATTTAACGGTACAGAGCTACAGTTTTCAAGTAAACATCAAAGGAATGTAGGGATAATTCGATATTTGCA
Organism: Glossina morsitans morsitans; assembly: GCA_001077435.1. Lineage (NCBI taxonomy): Eukaryota > Metazoa > Arthropoda > Insecta > Diptera > Glossinidae > Glossina > Glossina morsitans. The sequence continues at coordinate 16,860 of CCAG010021867.1, read as the reverse complement.
ATAAAAAATTTGCTTTTATTAGCCTTCTCTTTCCTAGGGCCTTATCACCAAAATCGCACTAGGTGGAAAACATTCAAAAATTTTTATCAACTTTTAATTGAAACTTTTTGGGGATGAGAGTAATTGCCCAACGATTGCACTCACATTACTCAGCAACCACAGTGCAGCAAATTTAGAAGACGACATCGAATGAAAGATACGCAACCAACATATCAAACGATTGAAAATGCGAACAGATTACTATGAATCAATGCTAAATCGAAGATGATTACTCGAACAAGGCGGATGATATGGTAGGCTGGAATGAAGAGAATTACGCTGAGATACACGCTGAAACATTGGGAAATTGTAAAATGACAGATCCATTTAAAGAAGCAACGAAAAAAGGAAAAACTTTTAACTACGATATACGCGACATAAACACACAAATCCGAGCAACAGCAAACTGTCGGACATGCATCTCATTCATGTTGTGAAGGACCAAGGAGTAGTTGTATCAGCAAGCAATAATATTGAAAACCAGTATTAACATTAACAATAAAACTATCAACAACGATAATAAAAAAACATTAGTAATAACGAAGAGAACGAGAATAAGGATAAAACAACGAAAAGAAAAACGATATCAACAAAAACTTAGTCAGGCGACACTTACGTTCGTAAAGTTATATGCAACTTGTGCCCTCCAGGAAGGTAAAACAGCCCTATGCTAATTAGAGGACGTACAGGGAAGCAGATTTGAAAGATTGTGCATGGTCCAGGCTTTCCCCTCTGGGTAAGGCGAGGTCCATTCAACATCTCCAATAATCCGCGTGAATTTTTAAAGAATGAAATAACGATTAGCTCGCCGTTACCCGATCATTGCAAGGAGATCACTATGGGCAATAGGTGGGTACCACGCTTACACACTGGCTAAGTATTGAAGAAGTAATTTACGCATAAGAGTCAATAGCACCAAGTATGCTATTCACGGCATCAACTTGGAGTTGGATGGCGATAGGGCGCAGGAATCTGTTATATACTACGTTAATGTATTTATCTCGTATTGATTAAGAGCTAATCACATTTTTATTCGCCTTGCAAACATCTAAGTACTAAGGTAACCTTTTTTTTGACGTGAAACAAGTTTGTTTTTCGCTGGATAGAAAACGCATGCTTTTCATACAAGAAGTGTGTGCCGCATCTGAATGCAATTTTTTTATGAATCGAGCATATGAACGCAGGCATTTTGAAAGACTGAAAAATAAATATATACAGTTCAACAAAACGGCAACAAAAACTTGAAGTCAAAATAACACCGATAATAACGTCTACGAAAAATAAGACAATCCGTAACATATGGGGTAAATGAGACCGACGTGTTATTTATTTATTATCATTATTCCTTTCGATAGCACTGTTTCAATCTTCTTTAATTCGCAGGGCTTCACTTAATGATATAGTTTTGTACAACGTCACGTCATGAATCTAAACTTTAAGGTATCTATTGTGTTGACCGATGCTACTCAGGTTTCCGCATTTCGATCAATAGATCTTCAGTAAGTCGTGTGCAATATAAGGAAATGATCGGCCTATTTTTTATTTTCGGCCCTCTTCTCTATCTATAAAATAAAAGAAATATTAAGTTTAAGAAATAACTGCATAAAAGCTTTAGGACGACTTTGTTGTCCTGTTTATTTAAAGTATAACGGTACAACCCCAAAAGTAAAGTTGAGTTACTCCAGGTAGTTGACTAACGCAAGTCAAATTTAACATCTCAATAATCTTAGGTAACTTAGCGACATTTGTTAAGGAGCTCCCGATTATGGGCACATTCTTATTTTGACAGTATCGCCTGTATCACGAACCCATTGATCGTCTAATTTGTACACTTTCCTTTGCAACCACTTGGCATACAATTCTTCGTATACGTTCTGTTTAAAAAAACTTTATCCATTGTAGGTTTCATTTATAGCTTTTGACCTTTTTAAGATGCCTCTTGCAAAACTGAATTTTTATGATCAACTTTGTTTTTTTGCATCTTTCTCAATATCGCATACAGTAACAAAAGGGAAAGCAAATGTTTTCACAATTAAATTTTGTGTTATTTTTCTGTCTATTCTTTACTTAAGCTGAATTCATACATGCTTGCTTACGAATTAGTTATTAACATTTATTTTGCTTTTTCTTATTGAAACATTTACAATTTTTTGGTTCACTCTAGAAGAAATTTTTTACTACAGCTTTATTATGAAATTACTTTTGTTATTGTTGTAACACACTAAATTGCGGGTATGGACGATTATACTTACGACGACATCGATATTGTATCTGCAATACTATATTTAGTTAAAATTGAACAAAACCATTTAACTAACACCCAAATAATAGCTGAAGTGTATTTAAGCAAAACTCACGATAAGTGGAAATGTCTGTACTGTTTTTCTATTAATATATAGTATCTTCTTATATAACATTAAGTGTAATTTTCAGATTATCTTTAATTTTCGGTGTAGGCCAAATTTCAAGTTTCAAGCAATAAATGGCGTTTGGTTCTTAATCGATTATTCATATCTTTTTTGTTCACTTATGTCACCAACCAATTAATTGCTACTTGTTCTTTTTCTTCGATAATTATTCTGGTATAGTAATGTTATTATTGGCACATACAATTATATATAATTAAAATGGCCTATTCTTCAGACAATATGTTCTAAATGATCTGATTTTATAAAATTTATGTCCAACACAATACCAACGCAAACGTTAATCGCCTTTAAGTACTTTAATTATTCTCTAATCTTAAAATACCCACTTTTTGTTGAGCTTAGCCACAATCAGCGTTTTGTCAAGATTACTTAGCCATGTTTATTCTTATCAGTTTTAATTGCATATTGTTAAAAATTCTCAGTTTAATTATTATTTTCAATAATCTTTTTATTTTGGTTAGCCGTCCTTTGCGCTTAATATAACTTTCAATTATATTAATGTATATTTATAGACTTTTCATAAAAAATTGTCACTAAATTAACACTCAATGCGTCTGATGCTTTTGTTAGTTTTATATTTTTATTTATTTATTTTTTATTTTTTAAGTTAATTATTTGCTTTTCTTGGCAGATATTAAAACCATCAAACTTGCAATTTTTTTTTTTTTTTTTTTCGTTAACCCAAAACTACATTTTCTTTCATTTTTGCTTAAATCGAAAGTTTTCTATTACAAAATTTAATAATCTGCTCTTTATCTTCAATCGCGGCCCTCTTCCTATCGTCCCATATATCAAGACCAACAAAAAACCGACAAAAATAGCGCCTAAGCATCCCCCGCCCTTGCAACCTTTTTTTTTAAAGAAATTAAACAAAACTGCTAAGCTAAAACCTCATATTACAATGAATACTTCAAAAAATTAAAAATATTCGAAGGGACTACTTTTAGGGATTTAACCGATGTCACGTACTTCAGGCTTTAAAAAATTTCGTTGTGGCCTTAGTCAATCTGTCTTGAAGTATATTATACGACAATTATTGTTTTGCTTTAATTATTTCGTTTCTTTAATTCTAATACTCTTTTTTTATTAGCATAACAACAGCTTTTCTGCTTTAGAAGTTAGTTGCTCTAGTTCCCCGAATTCCATTTCACATCATATTTACTGCACTTTCTTTTGTCGGAGTCCCACGATGCAACTCCTGTGGTACTGAAAAGATCAATTCTGATGAATTGACGTGAAAAGAACAAGCTATTTTCTATCATCAAACAGAAACCAAATGTGGCGCTATTAATATGGAATTTCATTGCAGGGAGAATTTGATAAAAAAATGTATTTTTTGCATTTCTTGCATTACGTATTTTTTAGGAGAAGAATGCGGGATTATACGTTTTCAAAAACATTGAAAGTTCTTGCAGTTCAAATTAATCGAAGTACACGCCTACAATGCAACGAGTCCCGGGACCACCTCTGTTTTCAAACAGCCTGTTACTTGTAAATCGCAATAGATATAAACAGAAAATTTGCATTCATGTTTCATAAATGATAAAAACCGGTCACGGTCGTTAATATTTGATTCTTTTGGCAAAACGTGTTGTCCACAGAGAAGAAAGCTTTTAAAACTTTCGTTATTACAATAGACATTCGTTTGAAATCTAGGATGGAGAAATGGCGAAATCAGTCAAAAGACAAAAACAATTCGAAAGTCAAAAATTGGATTTTGCCCATTGTTCTTATCCTAATACAGATCTAGTGATAATAATTTCCATACATATTCAATGAACTTCTGCACTATCTAGGCAAAGATGGAAAAATTCGTTGCTTTCTCTTAAGAAAAAGAAGATGGCTATAAAAGATTCGACCACAGTTAAATATAATTTCTTTACTTGTTTCTGTTCAGACTACATTAGTGCAAACTCGTCTGTCTTCAAATAAAAGTTCAGTGGTTTTTTATACCGGTTATGACTGTTGGGACCACCATGAGTAAAGCTTACCTATTTATTTCTATTAGTATTAGATGAGTGACACAATAAACATCGTGCTAAGAAATCTTTCTTTAACTTTTGATTAAAATATTGCATTATTCGATTTGTACAACAATGTACAAAGTACCGCATAAAACTACTATTCCACTTACATACCATGAATGAAAGTTGCGACACGATAAAATTATCACAAATCTAAAATTAAACATTAAATTTGCTTTTCCAAGAGCTCGCTGTTCGTGGTAAATATGCTCTCTTGTACCAAGCGGCAGTAAATTGCACTGTATTGAAAATCGAAGCATTAACCTCCGTTTTAAAATGGCATCCACCAGTTATCGTGAATTCTGTTTCAATAGGATTTTCAGATTGGCTTTTTCATGTGACGAGGTTGGTTTTCGTAGTAGCAATAGTGCTTCTCTGAACGTAAAGTGTATTTGGGATGCTTGATGCGGTGGTTGTTATATCACCTTTGGAAAATGCCTATGCTTTCGAGCTATAATGATCGGATTGTATTCAAACATTTGTTTTGCTTAAACGTTTTCTATAGAAAATGTTTTAGTCAATGCATTAATAACCATACAGCAAAAATTAGTATACGACTATTTTACACTGATTAACATAAAGCTGATCCCACCAAATGTCTACATTCACTTTTAGAAACATTTGGAATTGCAAATATGTAGAGAATTGAGTGAGAGGAAGGGCATGGTCTTTCGTTTTATGTGCATCACAGCCGCAGTGCAATGCGCTATTTCAGCAAGCTTAGAAACAGAACAACTAGCTTCTGGTTTATGTTGACGTCAATCAATTGCGGTCAGTGCTGTTTGGCTATGATTTTTATATTGCCTTTTTCATGTGCCAGTGTTAGTTTCTGTAGTAGTTAGACAATGCCTATTTTCGTCGCTGTATGTTTCTCGGCATCTGAAGTGGGATTGGTATGGTGAACTTCGCCTTTGCAAATATAGCCTATAAGCTATGCAACGTCCTACTCCAGGAAGCAAGTCCTTAGATTAATCACTTGTTATACATTGAGATTCATCCGATGTGGCTGCCGATTATAATCGAACCTCCGCTTTTCTTAACCGTCTCCGACTTCTTTCATATTGCTTTATGCTCTCATATGGTGTTGAACTTCCTTGGAAGACCCGGTTTTGAGCAGCGTATGTTGCTTTAAGATCATTTTACATTGATTAACTCGAAGATAGTCTCTCTAAACATACTTGAAGTTTTTCGGATGAATGGTGATTGATGACTATCAGCAAAGCCGTCGGTCAAAAGAATCTTCGGCTATGTAAAAAACGAAAGCTGTTTAAAAATAAATCACAACTAAATGCTAGTGATCTGATTAGTTTGCCCTGAACGGCGTTTGCTATTACTAGGGAATCACTTCAACCATTGATGTTAGGTTTTAAAGTCTGTCAACGTTTTTCCATCCAATGCTACATTAAGCGACAACAAACAAGTTTAATTGAGTACCAAATATAATATATATATTTCCACGTTTTAACTTACCTTTCCAAATAATTTGGACTACATTTCTAATCCATCCAAGTAGAGACACAATTAAGAAACTAAACGTCAAAATAACAGTTGTTGTCATAAAAAAAGGAGCTGCCATTGTACGAAATTTAATGCTAGGATAACATACGCTAGTTCATGAAAACTTTGTCATGTTTTTAAATGGTTTGGTCAGTTTTGGTGCGGACTAGGCCGCCATGAATTCAAAATAACCCAATTGTATTATATTTTGGCGGCCATCTATAGACTCTTCACCAACATGAACAAAGCTTGTCTTCGTAAATATTCAACAGATGTAAGCGCTTAATAATTTTTTTGTCCATTTGTTCACGTAAACTTTATTTAAATCTATACAATTCCAATGCACAACTTTCCCTCTTTGCTGAGTTTTTTTGCTTTTAGAATAAAATTTTTGCGTCAATTCGTACAGTGAAAGAGTAATGGAAAAATTAATTCTTTGTATCCCGTAGAACTCTTTATAAGCAAAATTTTTATATTTTTTTTAATGAAAAATAGATGCGAAGAAAAACAATTCTTTAAATTAGTATTTTTATGAGTTATTTGCATTTTATTTATTTTACATTCATATTTTATTTATTTCACACTACGCTATATTTATAAAATTAGTTTTATTTATCACAATAAATAGTTTATGGCTGCAAGAAAAGGATCGTATATTAAATTCGGTTAATAATATCATGTTAACATTAAACAAAGGACTTTGCGTGGATTACCACTTTGTGAAGAAAAGTGTAGGGAAAATATTGTGATCCAATCGTGCAAAAGATGTATCATATCAAGTAAGAAACTTATATTCGGTCGTGACCGAGTCTTTTATACTCATCACCGTTGTCTTAAAAGAGACAAAAGGGTAAGAGGATTTCATGTTCTATAATATGATTTGTTTCTACTTTCGAAATAAAAGTTTCTACTATGTTTCAAGCATGAGGGCATTGTAGGCGAGTCCTTTGAAAAGTTTAGGTATCTTCTAAATTTTTTTGCAAATTTGTACGCAATATCTTTATATTCGCTAACGGGGGAAGGTTTACTACAGATACGACGCAGTTGGGTAGACGGACAGATGGACAAACGAAGAAACGGACACGTTTAGGTGCATTCTAAATTTGAAGCTGGCCAAGAAATTATATACTTCATGGGGTTTCTAAAGCTTGTTTCTGTGCCTTATAAAGATATTGAAAAAATCAAATTTTGATGCACTACGACATTCGGCAGGCGTAGCCAATTTTTTCCATCTTTGTACAGGTACTACAGAATTGTCTATAGAATATACCTTCAAATTGTGGTACATTTATTCGTTGCAGGTTCTGAATAGTGAGAAAAAAACCAACTTTTTATTCCTTTTGAAAAATAGTGGTATTCTCAGTTTGCGTGGTACTGTGAGTGTGATCTTCAATCAATTTGGACCATTTTCAATACCAATCCCCGCGCAACTGCTTCTAATATTTCTGCCGAATTTGAAGTCGACAGCGTCATTTTTACAGCCAGGAGAATACTTACAACAAATGTCGTGCAGATGGACAGACGGGCATGGTTAAATCGATTTAGAATTTGATCCTGATCGAAAATATATATGTATACCTGTCATTCATAAAAACATTAAAAGGAAAAAAGAGAGACCTGCTAAAATTTTGTAATATATAGAAATGATAATAAGGTGATCCACATTTAACCAGATATAATCACATAGGGCTTTAAACAAGACGTCGCTGCCAATGTTCGCACACTTGCTAACCTATCATTCAGCAGATTTTTTTAATAAATAAGCGATTTTAGTGGATTCAGTAATCGTTGGGAGATCCGCTAAGTAATTTAAAAATTCAAGCAATCTTTCCACTTACAATCTTCTTTCATCCAAATTATTATCAGTTGATAGTGAACGTTTGACTGCTTGGGCAGGAGAGGCATATTGTCCAAATGTGTAGAGCCTTTACTCATAATTTAACAACTGCATCATGTCACACGTCGATAACTGCAACGGCAAAGACGCTTACACTAAAGATCGAGTTATTGCCACACCCTGTGCTATTTGCTTGAAAATCTCAAAAGTATGCTCTATGGAAAGGGCTTGGACTAAATGATTAAGTCTATGCGAAAACTGAAACGAATTTTTAATCAAAACAATGAGCTTTTCACACACACTTAACATTCAAATTATGCTGTTTTTGTCATTTCAAAATGTGTATGATGATAGCGATATAAAAAATTTTGAGACTAAGATTACTTTTTTAGGTCGTAACAGTGACGCCAAAGGCAGCAAAAGGGTCGACCTGAGTAAGTCAATTCTGCTGACGAACAATATACGAAGGAAGTACATACTAAGCTACTGTAACAAAACACCCTACAGTACAAATATTTTTCTTACGCCAGGGCAAGCATGATATGTCATTTTGACTTTTATGGATTTTATAATCTTTTTAAGTCAGTCGCTTCTGTGAAATTAATTAAACAACTTAAAATTGTATAGGTTGCAATTCTATTTTTTGGTTGGAATACTATAGTATGATTTTGAAAGTAGTTTCTTTCGAAAAACAATAAGTTATGCCAAAAGAGCATATAGACGTAAAACCTGGGATTTTATATCAAACTGAAATATCAAACCTTGGGTATAATATCAAACTGAAATATCAAACCTTGGGTTTTATATCAAACTGAAATAAATGAAAAATGAGTTCGAAAAAAAACCTATCAGCTGGTGGCGTGAGGATTACTGTTTTTAAAAATAAACATTGTATAAAAAATGAAAGTTCTTAGTGCTACTAAACACTGTTTCAAGATTTTACAGGTATTTAATAATAATTTATGTCCGGGTATGGATTGCTGAAAACACGAAAAAAATTTTGTTTTATTTTAGCACACTTAAAATACGAAGAAAATGTGGTGTTTATCTTTCGCCCATTCGAAATTTGTCAAAGAATACCTACGCTTAGCTGATAAAAGCAGAGAAGGAAAACCCATGCAGACGAAATCGCTGCTGGACGAAACCTAATTAGCATTTCCAGAGACAAAATCGTTAACTGTCCTAATATATTACAATTTAAATCACCACGTTATACTACAAATTATAAAATAAAAAAGATATAAATTATAAAAATTATAATTTAAAATATACGTATATATATCCATATGTTTGTAGTATTTTTAATATACATGTTTTAGGATTCCTAACAAATCCAATATGTTAGAACAAAAAAGCTATGAACAGCGTTCACGTTTACCTGAAAAGAAGGATGAGAGTACATGCCATCCTCAAATAGTTTGCAGCGAAGTGTTTCAAAAATTTCGTATTAAATTTCAAATGTAAGTAAATTAGTACTTTTAATTTCTTTACTTCGGGATATCCTCAGCTAGGGTGCAAAAGGATTGACGTATTACTTTTCTGCACATCATGTGCAGTATACAAATTTCAAATTATGTAATATGCTTTAAATTTCGTACAATGACTTTTTACGTAGGTGGAATTTACGTGTGGTTGGGTTAGTTTTTACGTTGAGAACTTTTAACTAATGAATGCTGTAAAGCAGCGTTTTACTGTCTTACTAAAGACATGTCCGTGCACCAAATTATCCGTCCATAATCTCAGTTACCCGTCATCGGTAGTCCCAAACCGTATCGTTTTTTAAGCTACTTTGCTTCTCTGTCCCACTCGTCCATCGAGTGCTTCAAGATTTCATATTTAAACATCGGTATTTCTATGTCGACCATTGCCTTGGTATAAGTGCATTGTTGATAAACATGCACGTCTTGACTTTGCCGTTTGATTTTGATGCTTTGGCGTATTAATAAATAACTTCTATCGTTACACTCTTTCGGTACAGGGAGTTTCTTAATGTTGTCATTATATTATATATTTGTATTGTATGCATATTAAATATTTCTCTAATCTGTATATCTGAATTGTAATTTCAACACTTAATTTCTTAGGATTATATATTTCTTTGCAACATACATTTAATCATACGTAAAGTTTCTTGCATATACATTCCCTATTTTTCTTGGTTATATAAATTATTATTAAGTATTTGTCGGCTTGTGTTCTGAATAGTGCGTGTTTTCCTTTCATCTGCGATTATGGCCGCCAAATAAAAACTCAAATAGATTACATTTATTGGCGGACAAATCACCGCAGAGAAAAAAATTAAATTCATTCGGACTTTCCGGTACAACCAATCAGTACCACCATTCCGATTCCAAAGTCCTACATGGCATTACAACGTATATATACTCTATTTCGATTCTACGCGATGGTAATTTACTTGGTCGCGATGGTAATTTACTTGGTCGCGCGGCAGAGAACCTCTTAAAGTCAAAATCTTTAGCTAATTTATGTCAAATTCCCGCTAAACTACGCAACAAACTCAACTCGGCTAAAGGCGTATTTAAAACATATTCCAGAAGAGGAAATAGTCCGAGAAATGAGCAACCAAGGTGTAACTGAAGTTTATAAATTTACTAAATTAAATGACGATGGAAAAACTCGCTCCTCTACAGGAAAGATAATTATGACTTTTGGCCGCTATCTGTTACCGCAAACTGTTGATGTAGCTTAGTATAAGTGTACAGTGGATTTCTACCTTACAAAACCCGTGAGATGCAAAAACTGCCAACGCCTGGGTCATGCTATAAAAATATGCAACAGTGCTAACCGTGGTCTTCCTACACATGCTGAAAGCTGTACCCGCTTAAATCTGCACAGTGCTCACGCTATGTACAAATGCGTGAAATTCTAGAAATCAAAACATAAAATTATTGTAGCATGGGCGAAGCGCGACGCAAGTACCGGGAAAAAAATTTTCTTCTGGATCCCACAGAATTAACAAAAGTAATACCTACGCTGCTGTTGCCTCGCAAATCGAGCGTAATAAGGTTTTAACTCCAACCCCTTCCAATGTCGTACCTGTTCTTCCATTTTGCGAAACCAGATCCATCGCTCGCCAAAGATAATATTGAAAAATTTACAACAACCACAAGTATTCATAAGCCTAATGAACTAAATTCCCCAGAATCACCAGCTCTCAACTCTAGTTAACAAATTACAAGTTATAATGAATCCAACCCTTCATCCCTTAATCAACCTTCAATTTCAAATTATTCACGTGCGCCCACTCGCTGCGCTTTAGATGTACGCAACCACCTAAGTATAGATTATTCTGCTGGTAAGAACAAATTATTCACGCAAAATTTTTATAGCGACATTTTCGACGGAGACGATGAAATATCAACATAACCCACCTACCACTCCGTTTCCATGTCACTACAATTAAATAAAGTTTTTAAAATTCTACAATCGAACATTAAGGGACTTATTAATAATTTTGATGAACTCCGTACACTCATAAGTTATTTTAATCCAACCTTTACCTTTAAGAGACCCATTGTAGAAGTTTTTTTAATTCTATTCCACCCAAATCATATACTGGATACTTCACGAATGCCGATCAAAATTCATATTCCAAGCAAGGAGTTGGTGTTTTTATAAAATCAAATATACCTCCCAAAACGCATTAATTTAAGCTCAAACATACAAGCCAAATAATCTTAAACAAAAAATCTACAGTGCTCTCGCTCTATATCCCACCTTCACAATCGTTTTCTCAGCAAAAGCTCTATAATTTATTCCCCGTACTTCGCTCCCTCTCCTTCCATTAATTATATGCGGCGACTTTAATAGCTGAAACACCATCTGCGGCTCAACAGGGAACAACAGTCGTGGTACTGTTTTAGAAAAGGCCTTCAACAGCTTTTTTAAACGAACTAGGTGAAACAACACACTTTCGTTATTGAGGAAAAACAAAGTGAAATTATGGCTCCGCTTTAAAAGATGTCCTGATGATCAATTGTTATTGTATGAAAAGGCCAATTCAGGAAGGAATTACGAAAATCAAAGGCACTCAGTTTTGAACTTTTTTCGAAAAATATTTACAACAAATTCTGGAACAAAATCAACAGACTCAATGAGACTTCAAATTTGAACGAAACTTCTGACATCTGCACTCTCAATGCAACTTTAACTGACGCAGATGAGATCTCTAATTATTTCAGAAAAGTGTGGTGTGAATACTCATTGAAAATAAAAGGACTCTAATTTCTCTTTCAAATGCTATTGACAGATGTGCCATGTTGCTGGAAAATTGTATATCTACCTTAGAACTTGAAAGTTGTCTCTCCAAATTGCAGGGGATGACACCTAGTCTAGGTCGCATCTCATACCAAGTGACCAGAGCCCTATCTAATTTAAGTAAAAAGAAACTGGTGCACTTATATAATACGGTGTTGGTTGGAACTGGTCTCCCAGCTTTAGAAAATTAAATTTATGAGTTAAAAAATAAAATCGTCCCCAGCTTCTTAATTCAAACAAATTTATTCTCGGTGAAGATATGAGAATACTTTTTATTGCCAAGAAAATTCGAAAGTCACCATCTGATCATTGTTTGTACGTGTAAAGGAATTGAACACTCCCTTAAAAATTTTCCGCTACTTTGGTGTTGCGGATCACCATGGGTTTTGAAAGACTACTATCTTGACATTTCGTTGTCTATGCACAAGAAAGAAGATACTCCAAATTACGTCTTCAGGAATCTAAGTTTTCTAATTCTTCTTCTTTGAACAATGGAAACCAACTGCTTTTCATATTTTGGTCAATTTCATTCCAACTTTCGGATCTCCATTAGTAGTGAAGCACTTCGTTGCTTGCATTTTCCAATATATCTTGATGTGGGCGCATAGGTGACCTATTTTTCAGGTTTCCTCCAGTAAGCATATCGTGCTTTTGAAAATTATTTTCGGCAAAGAATAGACCAAAAGTCACGTAGGCACCCACAATATTAGTTAAAATCCACATTGATCATTTCCCCAAATTTCAGAAAGAGTTAAGAAGGAAAATAACAATTTTTTTAATACTACCAAAATTCTTTCCTTACAGTTGAAATGCAATTAATGAACTTTTAAATTCTTTCTTTGTGTAGTTAAATTCTAATGTTCTGCATAATTAATTTAGTGCTACCAATTGCACTGGTAACTTTGCGGTATTTATCTTCCATGAAATGGGCTTTCATCGTAATAGGTTGGTGCATAACTATCAGGTGTTTTTAAACTATGTTATCATGTGTTCTTGAACACTTTTTTTATGAAAAAGGAAACATAATAATTTAAACGTAACATTTTTAAATGATTAATCCGAAGCGCAACAACCACCTACTTCAATATCTTTCCAAGCTTCCATTGAAGTCGTTGACCAGCGTTCGAGCTGTCAAGTTTTCGTCCCCTTCCACTGTTGCCAAAAGTGCCTGGTCGTCGAAATTTGATGGTTAACCTCTTCCTGGGTTGTCCTCCAAGCTGATGTCGCCAGATATGAAACAGGTGAACCATTCCTTGCATCCACTTTTGAATATGAGTGGGGTTATCGACACGCATTTTAATATTATTCATAAATTTATAAAATTTTGTAAATTTTTATGAAAAGGTAGCACGTCAAAGAAACGCCTGATAATTATACACGTACACAATAGTTTTATTATGAGTCTGTAATTTCACACGAAAAATCTCACTTAAATAGGGGAATATTGTATTTTAATTAATTCCATTAGGCAATGTTATGAATTCCATACAAGCTGATGATCATACACTTTGCTGTATGTGTCTGCCAATGAAACCACGAAGCGACGCCAATTTCTATACTTTTCATGTCCACGCGATAATGTATACCGAAGAAATCACTCGTTTTAACACCAAATAATTTATTGTGATAAATAAATCTATCTCAGTTTGCATGCTGTCGTTGGGTTGTTCACAACCAATCTCAGTATGTTACTCAATTGAACAAAAAGAATTTCATTACCGATTAGTCAAACATAACCTAGAAATCAAAAATCTAATAAAAATCATCAAATAATTCAACATCACCAATAATTCTTAAAACTTTGAAATTAAAAACTTAAATTACGTTATCATGGGTCTAAAGTGAAACATACAGGCCTAATCCATTTCTTTCTACAAACAAAAAAAAAAAAAGTCTATCTAGTACAGTGCAGCATAAAAGAAACAAAATATAAATATAAAATAAATAAAATATGAGAAAAGTAACAACTTTTGAAATCAGCCCACGTGTAACAATGCAATATGTGTGTGATGAACGTAAAGAGAAATGATTATGACCGCTCTCTCTCTAAATTCAATTTAAAAGTTACTTCTCAAAACAAAAACTGGTTTAACGATTAGTTTTGTCTTGGTGGAAGTTTTGCACCGCTCGCTGCAGCCTTCAACGTTCCGACAACCAAAATCATCTAAATCGGTTGCCTTCTGCTATTTACAATCATCTATAATGCGCATGCTTTCGAAATTCAAATGGTTGGCAAATGCAATTTTTCAACTTCTCTATCGGTTAGACCGAACTGCAGATGTCCATAGGTGTTTAACGTGGATACCCCCGGTGAAGGCTTAGCCCCGTGGTGCCCGATGGCACATGAAGTGCGAAAACGCACACTCATCGCCCCGAGGATAATCTCGAGTTCCAGTGGAGATACGTATGTGGGCGTATCTCTCATCCTTGTGAAGGCGACGCCTTATCTAAAACCTCAGTGGTTTTGGATAAGGTGTTTGAGTACTTGTGGAAATTGTCAACTTTTGCCGTAAATTGGCCAACTGTTGCATCGTTTGCTATATGAATTTGCGTATCTATTTGTGAGGGAATAATTTCAAACACCTGACACCATGTTGTATTTAAGCTATTGGCGATAAGTTTATGCTAATTTATATTTAGACAAAGAGGCATTACTCATATTTTCGAGTTGGGACTTCAAGTTTGCCGACTTTTTATGAACCTTTATGAGAATTATCAAATTATATGGTTTTACATGTACACATAAAAATAAAACTAAAGCAATCACGTTGGGGTAATAGTGAGAAAGGAGGAGTTACTTTTAACTGTATTTGTGATGTCTTGTTTGTAGAAAATCACCCGGAATTTATATTTAACTTACACCTCGGGTATCTGCTTACGGGCTACGGGTCTCTGAACTCATTTTTGCGCGAAAAAGGCCGTTCTGAAACTAGGGCTTGCCTAGCTGGCGGTCTATCCGAAGACTATGAACATGTGTTGTTGGTGTGGCATGAGTACTCTGCGTTCAGGGATGTAGAGGCCATGGGAGTCACGGTAGATCCGATTGTAATCTGGCTCTCTCTACACCCGAGACGACAGATGCACTGAATACATTTGCATGTGGTGTTTTCCTCAAGGGCTATCTTATTCGAGGAGATTTGGGTAACTCTGTGTAAACTCTGCTTTGAGTGGCTTATCCATAGTGTATCTAACTGTCACTGACTGACTGGAGAGTGAGCCGGATGGAGCTCTATAAGTCTTACCAGAGGCTACTCCTCGATCTGGTATGGCATTGTGGTGGAACCCGTTTCCACGTTGCCTTGCATTGCTGTGTTTATTTGAAATCGATTCGAGCTTTGCTCACACATCCTTATAAGCTTATCGTTTGCCTTATTAAATGAAAGAAGTTGGTATAGGCCTCCTCCGCCCAGTGAGAATGCGATGTCCATGAGAATTGTATTGGCTGGTTCTTTATTCCTGCACCTTCTTCTGCCGATTCCATCCTATACCGAGTTTCAGGTCGTATGGGGCCTGCTGCAAACTCTGACCGGATGCTTTCATTATTCTTCTTTCATCACTTATGTTTCTTCTTTATATCCTCTACTACCGCTGTCAGGAGTCCCGAAGCAATCTTCCAGCTTCGGCTTGACAGCGGGAACGGATAAGTAGAAATATTTATGATAATTTTAATCTATTTAGAGCCAATTGGATTGCTTATACTGAGGCAACGCCCATTAGAACATGGAATGTAGAGAAAGAAGCGAAGCGGTCAATATACTGTGGTCGGTAATAGGCGACGTGCCGAAGTTAAACTTCCACAACTTTGGCGTTCGAGGTGAAGGCAAGGTATCGTGAGAAGTGCTATAGGAAAAAAATGTAAGTATGTGCCACGGTTAGTAAGCACATACTTTTCGAAATATGTGCTTTCCATGCCTATAATCAGATGATCCAGAAACTGGACTAAGCGAGATGGCAAAAATTTGTGATTTTGATACGATTTCTCAAAAATTCTGTACAGAACATTATGGTTGTGACAAAATAATTCTTGTCATTCAGGATGAGAATCTGAAGTTGACATTTGACGATGTAGTCAAAAGTAAACTAGATAGTTGAGGACAGATACAATGAAATGATAGACGAAAGTAACAGGACGATGCATAAAATAAAAGCATCAACAATTTCAAAGAAATTGTGTAAAATTGACGGACATGCACGCTCATTAACAGGAGCCAACTGCCCGGCTCTATATAAGATGTGTATTATTTGCAAAAAACAAGGACATTTTGCAAAATGTTGTTGTTTAAGAAATTAAGCAAATAAACAAAATAAAATGCCCATCATTGGAACTAACCCAGAAGAAGATATCATCTCGAGTTCTGAAGCATCAGTTTATAGAGTAGCTACCAGAAATTACAGAAATAGCGCGAAAGCCGTATTGGAGCTAATGTTGGGATACATATGCGTGCGATATAGATAGTGATGCTGATGTGTGTAGTTGGTTTTACAAATCTATGCAATTAGCTTAGAAATAAAAATCCAATATTAGATGGTGGTGCAAAAATTGATGTTTCGAGAAAAGTTAGAATTCATTGTCGACATTAAGGTCGAAAATACCGCATCAACTTCCAAGTGGTTAATATTGATCACGGATTTTTGTCGTCGGCAAATGCTTGTTTGTGTTTGATTTTGGCGAAATATCGTCACTCAATCAGGGCGAAGGTTTACCATCCGGAAAGGGTAATCCCCCCCCTGGTTTGGAGGCCGGCTGAATAATTGA
>CCAG010021866.1:0-17884 GCA_001077435.1 Glossina morsitans morsitans | reverse complement strand
ATCGAATAAAGAATTTCAACCGAACAAGTCAAAAACCAAGGCTGCAGCTAATTTTCCTCTACCAGAAGATAAAGCTGATGTTGATAACCAACTCAAATGTTACAGAAAAAGTGGTCGACAAATCTCACATCAGTCACTTTGGTATTAAAAACTCTATTAAATTATCAAACCACTGCTAGTGGTAAATAGACTGAAGGAACAATTTGCTAGATATGGTGTGCCCGAAAAGGTGCTCATTTTATAAACAGAGAAATTAAACTCTTTACTTCGAAATATTATTACTACTATAATTATTATTATATCTTGAAAATATATATAAATATTCATGTCATCAATTATTAGATTTATATATATTAGATTTATTATTATTATTATTATTATTATTATAATTTTAGACTAACCAATTAATATATAATAGACTAATAAATTCTTAGACTAAAAGATAAAGACATTGGGGACAACCAACACAGGCTATCGGCTCTAATTTATAAAAGTACATTACGTATTAAGCCTGGTAGTTTTAATAAAGTGATATATTGTATTTATATTCTACGACTGCAGATTGGGGAGGAAGACTTCTTTAAGTAGCTGATTTTAGAATGTCAATAGGATTAGTCGCTCCAAATGCAATATTTCTAGCCAAGGAAAAGTTACGGCAGTCAGAGAGAATATGCTTTATAGTGAGAATTTGTCCACAACTGCAAATTTGGAAGGAAGACTTCTTTAAGAACCACTGGTGAGTTGCAATTGTACGGCCAAGACGAATTCTCGAAAATGTTTGGATTTTGATTTCCTCAACATTTGTTGGATATAAATGATGAGGATTAGTAGAAGAGTAGTGCTTATGATGGTATTGTTTCCTTCTGTGATTCTGATTTCCTTCTGTAATTTTCTTCTTAACTTTTCTTCCAATGTATCTTTGAAGATCCAACTTTTCAATGACATCATCCACAATTACAGATGCAGATGCAGCGTACTTCATTACTCTATCAGCCTGCTCATTTCCCAATAAACTGATATGACTTGGAACCCAAAGCATTTTAATTTTTTCGCCTGGTGTTATAATGATATTCCTTAATTTATTGAAGGCTTAATTCGCAGTTAATACTGCTAAGAGAATTATTATCATTGCTGACAAGGAAAATTAAGATATATGGTGGGCACTACTATATTGGCGTAACACGCCGAATGATTGGCAGCAACCCTATTCAATGATTAATGCCCATAATAATAATATGTGGTCCACCATTTAAGGCAAGGTTTTAGATCGTTCCTATGTTGTGGATGCTAATAGTATCACCTATAAAAGAAATCAAATGAATATAAAACGTTCAGTTTCTGTTGAATCCTAGGACGACAATTCAAATTCTAATATGAATACTTCAATAGAAAGATCTGTATCATCGATGACTGGACGCCTATTGTCAGATGATTTTTCACACCCTATTATCGAAACGATTAGGCGATTATGACCGACCTCAGGATTAAATAACTATGCTCTGTTTACTAATTGAAAAGAAGAACAATTTTTATGGTTTTGCACATTTGGCACTGACACCAAAAGCTTGCATATGGCATCTGTACGACCAAAATCAAACATTGTCTTTTTCATGTTCTTATAGTTACGCACAATACGATAGCATTCTCTAAATTAAATATAAAAGCATTTAATTAAAATTCGTCTATTAGTTTAGTCTTATGTAAATAAATAAACAGCTATGCAAAAGAATATTATATTTTTGGTGATTATTGAAATACTACGTTATTCAAAATTGAATTAGAAACCAAATTTTGGCTTAAGACGTCGATTCAAGTTATATAATAAAGCTTTTACTTGTCTCTCTCTTACTAACTTTATAACCCTGGTTTTTTCTTTTCGCTTCTGTTGCGAAATGGTTCGGGCTTCATTTGGGAATTTGGGGAACAAATCGAGCACTGACTTTACGTTTATTTAAGTTCTTTCTCCAGAATTCCATAATGTGCCACATGAAACACAATATTCCAAAAAATGGGCAATTTTCAATATTAATTCTATATCAAGTTACTTGAAGAATTTCGGGACTGAGACTGCATTTCTCTTTAGTTCGTAGCTAACATCACTCTTCGCAGCACTATGAGTTGTTAATTTCTTTGAGCTTGATTAAAAAGAGGAAGAAACTCATTTTTTGATCACATTATTAAAGGAAAGTTGTGTTCGAATATTCATTGAATATAAAAGTAAACCGAGTCCGTAGTTACTGAGGTTATAGAAATGGAGTCGTGCCCCGTTGTTACGCCCTGTGATTCCTGTGTTGCGAAAACCATAGATGCAAACTGTCGCACATGCACAAAAACCGTAACAAATTATCAATGCTTGCAGCATGTGATTGATGACAACGATACTCAACGAAAGACTTACGGTGAATTGTTAAAAGATTTGTTGCAAGTGGACGTAAGTTTCCAGTGAAATTACATTTTAAACATAAACGTTTGACTTTACTTGTTAAGAAGAATTTGGAAGATCGATTACCACAACAGATTTGCAAAGAATGTGCTAATTTGCTAAAGCATGTCTACAAATTTATCTTAAAAGCCCGCAAACGCCATGAGGAATTTCTCCAATACGATATTAAAAGCGAAGATTGCTCGCAAGATATGCCTGTACATCAACCTGCCCTAGAGAAAATGCATATTAAAATAGAACCTGAAGAAATCCGATCAGAGATATTGAACGTGCCGATTAAGACGGAACCCGTGATGACGGAAACTCCATATCCAATATTAATGGAAGTGTCGCCTAAGACCGAATTGGAAGCATTTGAAAATAGGAAAGAACAAATCGGGTCACCCTTGAAATGTGAATTGAGACTTAGTGATGATATCAAAACAGAAGAATGCGTTGAGAGGTAACTACCTATGCGTTTTTAACGATGCAATACTAAAAAATTAATTTCAGCGACTTCAGTGGCAGTGATACTAGCGAGCCCGAAGATGACATAAACGAAGATTTTAATTCGTCCGAGATGCCGTTGCCGGTACGATGTGGTATTTGCGACAAGGTGCATATGCGTACTCAGGCGGGTGAGAGGCCGTTTAAATGCGATTTCTGTGAAAAAGCCTTTAGATGCTTAGACAGTTTAAAATATCATTTAGTAACACATAATGATGAGAAACCATACAATTGTTCCGAATGTGACAAATCATACGAACACAAGGATAAATTATTAGTACATATGCGAATTCATTTCGCTGATAAACCGTTTAAGTGCGAAGCATGTGAGAAAACCTTCAGAAGTTTACATAGTCTAAAATATCATTTAGTAACGCATAGTGAAGAAAAACCTTATATTTGTTCGCAGTGCGGTAAATCATTCAAACATAAAGATAGATTAGGAGCACATGTGCGTCTTCATTCCCTTGAAAAGCCGTTTAAATGCGATATCTGCGAGAAAGCCTTTAAAAGGTCATCAAGTTTAAAATACCATTTAAAAACTCATAGCGATGAAAAGCCATACTCTTGCTCCGAGTGTGGAAAGTCGTTTAAACACAAGGATAATTTAGATGTACATATGCGTGTCCATTCAGGCTTGCGTCCTTATAAATGCAATGAGTGTCAGAAGACATTTAAGTATGCGTCCGGACTGAAGGATCATATATTCCTTCACACCGGTCAGAAACCATTTACATGCAAAACTTGCGACAAAAGTTTTGCCCGCAAAACCAATTTGAAAGCGCATTGTGAGAGAAATAAGCATGAGAATTAATTGCAAGTTGATTTAAGTACGCCTGAGAAGGCGCTACTCGTTTTTTAGCATAATTGCAAGTTATATTTGTTACAACCACCACTGAAAGTTTGGCATTATTTTTATCACGTGCGAAAGCAAAGCAAAAAGAACATGTAGATTCTGCATCATGAAAATTCAGCATTAGCTTTTTACTTTTCACCTGTTCATAGACAACATACATATCGGGTATCGGTTTAAAGTGCTATAAATACGTGCTTACATATGTCTAAAATTGGTTCTCATCAAACTGGTGCAAAGAAAATAAGCGAAACGGTCCGAATTTTACATGCGCCGATTTCGGGGTGGCGGAATTGCTGTCTGTTTGTGTTATTTAACATAAATGTCTCCATATAGTAAACCTTTTCTCCACAACTACGATAATGCATTGTTAGTATTAGAATTAACGAGACTTCAACAAATCTTTTCCTTCCACAGTGGCGATCTTTAGAAACTCTTCAGCAATTGAACATTCTCATATTAAAGGAAATTTAGACAATGTAGTTATTTAATATTTAACAAAGTTATGAAAAGTAGATTTATGATTTAAAGCTAAATACAAACAAAATTACCAAGTTCAAAAATTTTGATGTATATATATACAGTACATCTTTTTTTCATCACAAAAAAAGTTCTCATAAAAGAGGCATGTCAATAACTAATGCAATACGCCCCATATTTATGCGTTGAATTAGTTATGAGTATTAAAGATTCGTCCAAGGTAATTTTCTTACTTGCTCTATTGGTAATAAATGTCTCGATTTTATAACTGAAGTACACGCACTTATTATTAGAATTTTGAGAGATTAGAATTTCAATCGAGGTCAAAGTGGAACCTTTGAAAAAGACTAATCTGAACATTAATCGACTTCTAACGGTGAGAAAGCCTCGTGATAACAAAATTGAAGAAATAGATTTCTGTTGTAGTTATAGTTTGGGAAAATTAAGCAAACTAAGCATGAAAAGTCTTTAGACGTCCTGCAAATAACTGTATACGAAATTATTCATCAAGATCCGCTCCTTGTTTCAGAAGATGGTAGCCAATCAATTACAACATTGCAAAAGCGCTTTTATCAATTGTAGAAAGCCTGCAAGGAAATTCAATGGAAATTTTGCGCTTTTAATAATGTTATGAATACCCCCGATATACATAATTGCTAGAAGTCAGTTGAACTGGAAGAGGGCGAATTGTGAAAATGTGAACAGAAATGAAAGCTTGCTTTCAACCTTGATAAAGTAGGTAAAGGCGCAGAGATTATTACAATTTATCCCAAGCATTTCCGCCGAACGCCCAGGGCAGAAAGCATCAGTCTTTTTGTTTGAAAGGACTCATGTAAAGAGACTCAAACCTAAAGCTGCTGACGATTTTATTATTGTATTGCACTTTTTACTCGTACCAGTACAATCTAGATATAGAAGAGGAGATATATTTGAATTACAACAGCACATGGAAAGGGAAACGCTTACCTGTGATAAAACTTTCTCGCCGTGTAAGTTGTTGTATTCCAACTCAACCAGAAGAAATGCTTTGCAAAGCATCTATATGCATTAATGCATCCATTATGTTTACATCACGTAAAGCCGTAAAGAGTAAAGAAATTTTAAAAGTGAAATGGAAACCAAGTCAAGTGTTTTGTAAGCAAAAATATCTTCAAGATGTTTAGTTTTAGATATAGTGCAAAATTTTTTCTTTTTATGCATAAGAAATTATAACTCAATCTCTCAAGATGAATTTGGTGTGATTGATACACCACGCCATCCGACAAATGCTCTTCATAACACTGAAGATTGCTGACAGCAACATTTTTTAATTGTAAATAAAATGAGAAAATTTAAGACAATTTTCACATGTCTAAAAGTACTGTTCAATTATTCATTTATTTAAAATTGCTTTGATGATATAAAGTTCGAAATTGCTAAATTGCGCACTGCAAACTAAAGATTTAAAATTATGAAGACAATTAAATCAAATATTGCTTATTTATTCTTTCGTCGTAGCTACAGTGAGTACTCAGCTTATCGATTGGGCGCACAACACTAAACAATCAGTGGTCAAAACCGAAATCCACACCGATTGATAAGTCCAGAAGGTAAACTCGTTTTAAAAACATACAGACCCTATTTCACTTAATAAGGCCCTAAATAAATATAATTTATAATTCACGGCAATGAATGAAATGTTACCGAAACTGTCCAATGCTTTTCCAATCTTTATTCAACCAATGATGAAAAGAAAATGTTTGTAAACATTCTGCAACTGTTTTTCTCTCAAATTCACGTAACCCCCATTGATTTGTAAACATTCCGCAGCTGTACATGTGGCATTTCCGATAAGCACACAGTAGTTCTAATTAGCGTAAGCAATTACGAACCTTCTTTTCTCATAATGTTTGAACAGACATAATAAATTTATTCTTATGAGCCAAACAAGTTTGGATTTTTTTATGCGTTCAAAAATATCAGTTGCTTCTTGTTTTTCTTCTCAACTTTAGCGAATCAATGACATATAATTCGCCGTGCCAAGTGGGAAAGATTCATAATGAATGCGAAGTTCTTTTTTCAAACTTAACAAGGTTAGAGATTGGTTTAGGTTATAATACTTCGCTCCATTTTTCTTTGAATTTCCTAATTTTAATTAAATTAATTTTTGTTATTGTTTGCATGTTCAACGTCCGCTACCTGATGTAATTTGCTTATTAATGAAATAAATAAACTAGATATGCTTCTTTTATATGCCGTTAGCAAAAATGCAATAAGTTGATAGCACCGAAAAGATTGAATCAACACAGATATATAACTCGACCACTTGATTCGCTGAATTTCAATGATATAATTTTTTAATGTCAATATTTTTCATCTGTTGGTTTTTAATTCATAGTTTTTCAAGCAATATTTTGTTGACTTTATTCACCAATTTCGTCTACATTCCTTGCACACTTAATATAGTAACAAATTTGTACATAATTCTGATATGGCAGCATTATGTCTACCGTGCAAGAACTAAAGTGGATTTTTATTAAAAAATTAATTTAATTGTACAGAAGCTACTCCAAAAAGTGGCCATGAATTTAATAAGCGGCATTAGATTGTACATTGAGAAAATGTGTAGTGAGTCAGGACCAGGCATGAAAAACATGCTACTGGATCGAGAGACTGTAAGTCTTTTCTATTCTACTTTCATTAAAAAGTTCAAAAATTTTTCCATTTCTATAGACTAGCATTATATCAATGGCTTTTAGTCAATCCGACATGCTGCAACGCGAGGTGTATTTGTTTGAACGCCTCGATTCTGGGCGTTCTAATGAGCGCATGAAATATCTCAAATGTATAGTTTTTATTAGACCAACCAAACAAAATATTCAACTTCTAGCAAATGAATTACGTAGTCCCAAATATGGTTCATATTATATATGTAAGTTCCATAATGTCTTTTGAATTTTACATTAAAACAAATATATTTATTTTTTACATGTGTATATAACAGATTTTAGTAATATCATTCCACGTACTGATATCAAATTTCTGGCTGAATGTGATGAGAGCGAATCTGTAAGGGAGGTGAAGGAGTTTTATGCTGATTATTTAAGTGTGAATCCCAATTTATTTTCTTTAAATATACCACTATCCATGCAGCGTTTAAATTGGCTCCCAGAAGCTTTAACTCGTTCTGTACAAGGAATTATTGGTGTATTGCTAACGTTGAGATTGAACCCTGTAATACGCTACCGAGCTGGATCGTCCGTTGCTCAAAATTTAGCCAAACAAATATTTGAGCAAATCACTAAAGACTCCACACTTTTTGAATTTCGACAACAAGAAAATGGAGCAGCCCCACCTTTGCTCTTAATACTCGACCGTCGTGATGATCCGGTCACGCCTTTACTACATCAGTGGACTTATCAAGCTATGGTTCATGAGCTACTAACAATACGAAATAACCGACTAGATCTGTCTAATGTTCAGGGCATACCTAATGATTTTAAAGAATTGGTTTTATCTGGTGAGCAAGATGAATTCTATAGTAAGAATATGTATGCAAACTTCGGTGAGATAGGTTCAACCATTAAAAGTTTAATGGAGGAGTTTCAGCGTAAAGCCAAGGATCACAAGAAGGTCGAAAGTATAGCTGATATGAAAAATTTTATTGAATCATATCCGCAGTTCAAGAAAATGTCAGGCACTGTTCAAAAACATTTGTGCATAATGGGTGAGTTGTCTAATTTAACTAACAAACGTAATCTGTTTGAAGTTTCTGAATTGGAACAAGAAATAGCTTGCAAAGCCGAGCACTCCGCTCAGCTGCAACGTATTAAGAAAATCATCGCAGATGAAAGAATTGCTATTAATGATGCTATTAAATTAGTAGCTCTGTACGCTTTACGTTACGAACGTCACGCCAATTGCGACACTTCGGGCCTATTGCAAATAATCAAAATGCGAAGCGCCCAAGCTCACATAATACCTAGTTTGATTGAGTACGCTGGCACTCATGTACGCCAAGGAGAGGTATTTAGTTTGGTACGCATAACAGATGCTGTAAAACTGACACGGAATCTAATTAAAGGACTGAAGGGCGTAGAAAATGTTTTTACTCAGCATACACCATTACTAAAGGAAACTTTGGAAGATATTTTTAAAGGCCGTGAATTAGATCCGTTATATCCGGCCATTAATTCAGAATTAGTGCCATTTCGGCGACCACCTCAAGAAGTTGTAGTTTTTATTATAGGGGGAACTACTTATGAGGAAGCTTTGGCAGTTCATCAGCTGAACAATAACGGCTATCGTGTCATCCTGGGTGGAACTACTATACATAATTCGCAGAGTTTTATCGACGAAGTATTAGCTGCAACAGAAGGCTTGCAATTCAAGCATACGAAGTCTATGATGAAATATTATGCATCCCCGGAAAATTTTTAAATATATTATTATGCAAGCGTTACAAATATATTGCTTCAGAATGTAATTGTTGAGCATTTATTTACTTGCAGAATATATTTTAAAAAAGACTTTTATCATAGTAATCATGAGATAACAACCCCTCTTGTTTTTTCAAATTTTAATTTCCTTCATTAGTCGCTTTCATTTGGCACACTTTGCACATTTGGGGACGTTGTTAATGAAAGCTTGTTATTGCCAAATTTAGTAGCGAATGAATCCCGCCCTAAATGAATTTGCATATGAGTTTTGAGCACACAGGAATATTTAAACGATTTCTCACATTCACTGCATTTATAACGTCGTAAATCAGAATGAACTCTCATGTGCCTGCGTAATTTATCTTTACGGTTAAATGATTTACCGCATTCGGAACAAGTATGTGGTTTTTCGTCGCTATGTGTTACCAAATGATATTTTAAATTTACTAAACTTTTGAAAGTCTTTTCACAGAATTCACATTTGTATGGTCTATCATCGGTGTGTATGCGGACATGTGTGCTTAACGTGCTTTTTCTGCCGAATGACTGACCGCAAAAGGTGCATAAATAAGTCCGAACTAGTCCCTTTTTAGTTTTCCGGCTTGATTTTGGGGTTTTAATAGTATTCTCACCATTAATGTGTACTTGCTTAACGTGTCTTTGCAAATCGCCTTTGCGACTGTATCGTTTAGGACATAATGTACAACAGAAGCTGCCTTTAAACACTGTGATGGGTTTGAAATATTTATCTACAGTTTCTGGACCGTGCATGTTTCTTAAATGAACTTTAATTGCTGACGTACGGCTAGTTTTAAAATTGCATAATGCACAAGGTATCTTTTGTTCGTCTGGCATATGAGTATAAGTTCTGTGTTTTTTCAAAGCTGCTGCATTTTCGTACACTTTATCGCAAACATCGCAACGCACGGCCAATGCTTTAAGCGGCAAATTGAATTCTTCTGCTACATCATCTTCAACCGCCGACGAGACATCAGTAGCATCACTGCTTATATTTTCCACACGGCAATTACTAATAAAAACCTCATAATTGCAGGTTATGTTTTTAATCGGTTGTAATTATTTACCTTAACGCATTTTTGTCCATTGTTTTGGCACTATTAAGTTTTACGTTAGTCTTTAAGGAACGATCAGCTTTTTCGTTCTTACCCCCTAGAATTTCCGTTACTTCTGGTTCTGTTTTAATTTGCACTTCCACTAGCTCTAGTAAATGTTGTGATGCTTCGTTTTCATCAGGATCTGCCTTAATTTGTACATCATTAAGTAAAGGCAAATCAATTGGAATTTCTTTCAAGCAGTTTTGAGTTGTAAGACTGCATAAAATAAATTCTTCATGTCGCTTACGTGCTAGCACAACAAAAGCATAGATTCTCTTTAGCAAACTGGCGCATTTTTTGCATATTCTTTGCGGCAGTTGATCTTCTAAAACAGAAGTGTACTAAGCATTCAATAACAGGATTAGGTCTAATATTTTCGCAAAATATTGTACGTGTTAAAACTTACGTCCAATTGCACTATATCCTTCAATAGCTCGCCGTAAGTTTTTGAATGAGTGCCAATTTCGTTAATTTCTTGCTGCAAGGAAAGATAACTTGATGCAGTTTTCATGCATGTGCGGCATCTCGTATCTACAGTTTTAATATTGTTTGGGCTGACGGAAAGTGTAGACATCGTGTCCATTACAATAAACTCCAATTTGTTTTCAGCACACAAAACATATTATTATTGTCTTCTTCTTTTTATTCTTTTGAACGTAAAAAATTAATGAGCTGCTGACATTTGGTATTACAAAATGAAAATGCATTACAAAACTACAGTAAAAAGAAGAAAACTATGCTAAGCATTACTTTCAACAATGTATAACAAAGTGTGGGCTGTTTAAGTCGAAATTTGATAATTAAGTGTCGGATTATATATGCGCCAGCAAGGGAATAAAATTGGAATATTTCATCTTTAGATGCTGCATTGGCTGGAGAAATAAACTAATGCCAACAATTTCCGTTGAAATCAATAAAGTGTACGCGTTCCTTTTTTCGGTGTGCGTTTACAATATCAAATATGAAGATGAAATATCCTCATACGAAGTGGACGTATCTCCAAATCCCTTTTGAATATTTAACGACCACATCGGTCAGATCTTCTGCATGGTGGCATCGAGCTTGCTGTTTTATAATCTTCATTACATGCGGCTTAGCTATCTATAGTATATTTCGTAATTTAAGTAATGGTATTGTTATGAATGAATACGCATTTGACGGGCAATGCAGCCTTCAATTGGTGGAAAGCATTCCTGTTGGGCTAAATTATAGCGAAAATAGTCCAAAGTTTTTATCAACTTATAATGCCTGGGGAATCTTAATAAATTTTACCGAAGAATCGTTAAATATCGGTTCTTTTTATTGGACAATGTTAGGAGCGGACGTCATTGAACACCCTTCGGCTGTATTAGGGGAAAATATATATGAAGCTATTAAAGCAAAAGGAGCGAATCATAACATTACAATTCGTATCGCACAAAGCGAGCCGACAGCCATTTCAAACAATTCAGACACTGAAATATTGCAACAAATGGGAGCAGCTGAAGTGCGTTCCGTCAACTTTACTCGTTTATTAGACGGAGGAGTCTTACATACAAAATTATGGGTTGTAGATAATAAGCATTTTTATGTGGGAAGTGCAAATATGGATTGGAGGTCTTTGACTCAAGTCAAAGAGTTAGGAGTCCTTGGTATAAATTGTAAAACATTATCTGAAGACTTTATGAAAATCTTTAATGAATATTGGTATCTTGGTAGTCAAACAGCCAACATTCCTAAGAAATGGCCGAAGGAATACTCCACGAATTTCAATTTTGCTAACCCTATAATTGTAAATAGTCGTTCAAATAATTTGCACGCAGTGGTTTCGAGCTCTCCACCGCCCTTGACCTCAGACGGTCGGGTGGATGATTTGGAATGCATTTTGAAAACCATAAATGATGCAAAATCTTTTGTGTATATCGCAGT
The DNA here is from genome assembly GCA_001077435.1 of Glossina morsitans morsitans. NCBI lineage: Eukaryota > Metazoa > Arthropoda > Insecta > Diptera > Glossinidae > Glossina > Glossina morsitans. The sequence continues at coordinate 6,181 of CCAG010021866.1, read as the reverse complement.
GATGGACTACTATCCACTTATAATGTATACTGAAAGTATGAGATATTGGCCTTTTATCGATGATGCTTTGAGAAAAGTGGCTATTGAAAATAAAGTAAAAATAAAATTACTTATTTCTTGGTGGCGTTACTCCAGTAAATCTGAAAACTATTTTCTGAAATCGTTAACAGATCTGACCAAATCCCTGAAAGGCGTCGATATACAGGTACGACGATTTATTGTACCTATAAACAAAGATCAATTGAAAATACCGCATAGCCGGGTTAATCACAATAAGTACATGGTTACCGACAATGCGGCATATATTGGAACATCAAATTGGTCTGGAGACTACTTTATAGATACGGCGGGTATTGGGTTATATCTGCAAACAGTGAACAATAGTTCGTCCGCTACAGATATAAGAGAACAGCTTTTAGGTGTCTTTAACAGGGATTGGTATAGTCCTTACGCTGTTAATACATGAATACCTATACATACATGTATGTATATCCATATATACATCTTCCGTTTGACATCAATTATTTTTCTTATACATATCGGCTTTCCTCATAAATAAAAAATAATAATTAAAAGATGAAATGTAATAAATTTGTAGCCAGAAATGCAAAACATTTTGGGTAACGTTGGCTCAGTAGGGAATCGTTACAACTGTAGGTGCTAATGAGTGCGTTTTTATATGATTAACAAAAAATAAATACATTTTTAAAATTTGTTTATCTACGTTTGTCATTTAAGGATTAGTAGCATTAAATTTTTTCATTATATTCACTTTTATTAAATTAGGTTAGACTTTTGCAAATATTGTACCAAATATATAAAATTTAATTTTCTTTTATAATTTTTTTTTTTGTTTTGGGTCCTGCGCTGACATGTAGACACAAGTGTGTTGCAGAGTTCAGAAAGCATAACATCAACAACTAAATACCAAGCCATGCCAACGTTACTCTTGGAATAGAAGGACACAATAAAGGACATTCTGAGGAACTTTTTAACATTTCGATTAACTTAACAAAAAACTGTGTCATATTAGCAGCCATTTAACAGCTTGCTTTTCATTCTCCTCACTCGTATGGACCGAAATTCTGTTAAAAGATTCTTGATATAAGGTCACATTATGGGGAATGTTTAGACAGCAAGAGCATTTGCAGTTGTAGATTTTTAAGCGCGCACACGCTGTGGTATACATATATGTTTATAGGTTCGAAAACATACTCCAAACTCATCATCAACTCATATTGAAGGTTTTCTTAAGGGTTTTAATTAATTTGAGTGAAAATTTTCTGTAGGCGGATACATTTAATATATTTTATATAGTTTGCCATGTTACCCTTGAGATATTGCGCAAGCCGCTTTACGTATTCATTTTACATAATTATAATATAGTTTGTACATATACGTATATAATACCCATTTGGGCTAGTGGGTCATCTCAGTAAATCATCTGTTATTGATATGCTGACTCGCAGAAGAAGAACGTACATAATGCCCGCGGAAGTTAGAGTGATGCTACAATGAAGCAGCGTTTATATATCCAGGTGTAGGGGAGAAATTAAACTATAAATTTATATTTATTTTAATTATGCATATTTATATATATCTCTATATATATACAAAACTGTAAAATTAATAAATCAAATTCTCCCTTAGGAACATTTGACAAACCGACATAATTACGTAAGTTACAGACAATTCTTGACCTTTGTTTTTATACATTGTAATTGACATTCTTCGTGTTTATATATTGCAACTGGCATGCTTTGTTCATGGATTTGAGTTGCTAAGGTTGCAGTTGATGCAGCCGACATTGACTGGTCGATAATCGGTTTCTACTTCAACGCGCGGAAATTCGTTGTGGGTCCCAATGCAATGAGATCGCTTGTTATTTTTATATGTACTCTTTTTGTTTTCGTTTTGAATGAAATGAAAGATTAGGTGTAGTAGCCTATTACGCAATTATGATGCTACATAGAATTTACGTCTTTAGTAGTGTGTACACTTATGTGTGCACAACCGATTTCTTAAGAGTGACAATGTTTTTTATGACATAAGAGTTTTTGTGTGTAGTGGGACTACATTTGTTATTTTGCGCAAATTTTTGCTAGAAAAGTATCTAGACATGTTTAGTATCATAGTCAATCATATGTTTTGGGTTGTTTTCAAATTATTGATGTGGGTTAGAGCACAGTTGCTCCATATTGAATAGTCGTACAATATAATTGGTTGAAAAACAACTTTATATAAAAGAAGAAGAAACTTTACAAGAAAGAAGAAGAAAAAAGAAAAATTAATATGAAAATTCTAGTGAACATAAAAACATAGGCATTCCGTACTAGACTCATAGAAATAATAATAAGACACTTATTAATAAGATGGAAGTTTCGCGAAGATGAGGTTAGTAAGTAAGTGTGTGTTCTGATGTAACCGCATACGGTGGCTTAACGGACCCACAGCTGCAAGAACTCAGACTAACGGACGGATTAACGGGACAAACTGACATTAACACTGTGAGATTTGATTTGACGTCACATCAAGAACACTTGAGGTAGTTTAAATTCTTTCTTCTTTTTGTAACGTAACCGAGCTAGCTACATTTTACAAAGTACAACACCAAAAAAAAAAAAAAAAACGAGTGACAATTGTGTGTGTAGTGAAAAGATAGCGACGTGCAAGATCGGGCACGTCTATTTCACAAACGTCAAAGGGGCCGTTGGGCTTCGAAGTTTATTTTGTTGTATAAATTAAGCTTTCGCTCAGTTGATGTAAAAATTTCTTTTACTCTCAGAAATTTCTTTGACTACTTGACACTTGGTTAAGGTATTGCTAACTAGAAATTTCATATTCTCAGAAAAGGCAAAATTTTTGACGCTTATTCTGAGAAGAGGCAAAACTCGAAAGCTTTGTTATTGCAAAATTTTGTTTGCTCTGGGAGAATTTCTTTGAATTGTTGTTATTGCAGTTTTCTTTTACGAGAGAAAGAAATGGAGAGAATTTTGAATATAAATTAAACATTTTCCTGATTTTTTCAGTTGCTTCAGTGCTTCAGTGCTTTTTTTTTCTCGTTCGTTTCTCCAAAGGTGTTTCGGCTTAGTAAAAAAAACGTACTTCTCGCTTATCTTTTATATCTGACAAATTTCTGATGTTATTTTGATGTTTTTTCTAACGGTTATTGTTAAACAGCCAATATTTATTAAATTGCAATAAAAATAAAATAGAATTATAGGTGCGTAATACATTTTCACTCCATCAACTAAGGTATATGTGTATGCTGGTATATGTAAATCGTATATTTGTTAAGAATTAAATAGATACTAACGATTCTACGTTATAGGAATTTCATGTGCCAAAGTTTCCATTTTCCTGTAAAATATAATAGAAACCCTGAAAGCCAATATGTCATATTCAACAGCGGACAGACATTTTTTTGAGGAATAGAATTTTTGTTTTGGAGGAATAGAATTTGACATTTTTTGGAGGAATACAATTTGACATGTTTTGGAGGAATAGAATTTGAGATTTTTTGGAGGAATAGAATTTGACATTTTTTGGAGGAATAGAATTTGACATTTTTGGAGGAATAGAATTTTTGTTTTGGAGGAATAGAATAGATTTATACATGTTAAAATAAAGGATTTATATATGATGAAAATGACGTAGCTTTTAAGCCATGTTAATCGAGTGATGCTTGACTTTAAACTTGATACATTTTATAAGGTAATAACTAGTTTCCACTGTGGCAAAAAGAAAAGAATGACAAGTTCTTTTCTTTTCCACTGTGGCAAAAAAAAAGAATCACAAATTCTTTTCTTTTCAGGATCCTTCTTTCCATATTAGCTTTCTATGGTGCTTAGGTGATCAAGTGAAGCTGATTGAAAGCCATTTACCTCAACTGGTTTATGCATTAAGATCGAAATACAAAATATAAACTGTAAAAGCGGTTATAAAGAGTTTACTTTTAAGCTTAAAAATTAATTTTTCAAAATTATTAATTTTCCTTTTTATCATTATTTTGTTTGGCTGCCTAAAATTGTTCCTCCAAGCGTGCCTCTTCCTCTAATTCCAATAAACGTTGGTAACGGCGCCCCAATGGTGTTTTAGACCACCATGATTCAAACGCCTCTTCCTCCTCTCGATACACCGGATCTCGTGTACTTGAAATAGATAAAATGCAAATAAGAAAGGCGCACTCTGTTTCAGATGATTCTTTGACATTCGCTATATCGTAAAAACGCTCCTTCTTTTTTTACATTGCTTTTTTCTGCTTTTTTTCAGGTTATGTCCTGGTGTTCATTCTAGGTATTCTTGAGGTATTCTCTAGGTATTCTTGTTAGTTTCGTAAAGTCTACCCTGGAATGCTAAGTTCGCGTAGAAAGACATACGCGATCCAACTTTAATGTGTGCTGGGCCTAAACTAGGTAAAACAAAGCAGACATTTTTGTTGCATCATTTTAGATTTCCTACGGTTCAAGAGACTTGATAACCACAGCGGTAAGAGAACGACATTGGCCATAACAGACGTTTTGCTTTCTCGCAATAATACTAGACGGCTAGGTCATCAGCTTCCAAATCAGGGAACAACATACAATTAGAACGTGCAAACACAACGTAGGACTAAGTCGTCACAAAATCAAAAAAAGTGTTTAGAAATGCGAAGCATTTAAAAAAATTTCTTCTGCTTCCGATAATCGCATAGTAACTTTAAACAAGAGCGTTCACTTCAAGCCGTCCAGAGCAATTTGCAATGTGATTGGAAACGTCACATCACTCCGACGTTTATTAGGTACTAATTTACCAAGAAGAACAGCTTGGGAAGTTTTTTTTCTTAGAACAGTTAGTTTGAGGAAAAAGAAAAACTTTGCTTCCCTTCGAAGAGTGGAGAAATATAGTTTGGAATGACAAAACAAAAATAGAAATTTTAATAGCATATTGGCCTGAAACATTCTTCCAATTTATTGATAGCGTAGTTTCAGGAGCGTAGTTTAGGTGCTATTTAATGACCAAGTCAGTGCAGTAGCGATAAAAAAATAATTGTAGAAAAATAATTGTAGAAAAATATTCAATTTTCCAGTAGACACCTGACGTAAATCATGCTCACGCCTAAATGAATGGAAGCTGTCCTTAAAGAGAGCTATTGACTGTCTGACTTGATTTCTATAAAAATGTTTACCAGTATTGCCTTATTTTTAAGTTAAATATTGTCCAGTTCGAAATATGTGATCTTTTTGGAAATGAACTCCTTCTAAGTTTTTGTTTATAGTTAACACAACTCTAAAACCATTTTTAAATGGAAATTTAGAAACATTAAATTTACATGTGTAATAAAATATTTGATGTTGTAACAGGATCAAAATGGAAAAAAATGCACCCCACCGACAAAAATATACATATATTTTTCTGTTCACTTGTGTATGTTGTCATGCAAGTATGCCTTGATGAAATCTTTAATAAACCATATGCAGTAATAAAATGTTCTTACTAGTAATGTTAGCCAATAGTATAAAAATTGAAACTGTGAACCTGTGAAGAAAATGGAGCAGCCACAGAGAAACCGAAAAATTTTTGTGGAGAGAACAGCTTTAAGAGCACCATCTTCAAGAGTAGTAGTAGAAGTGGAAGTTTGGTTGCTTATTATGCAAACTTAATCAAAATTAAAAGGAGTTTTATAACTTGAGATGAATTTCCATATCTTGCGACGTCACTAGATCAGTGACTTCAAGTGCCCAAGTTATTGAAGGAAAATTTTTAATATTGGGCGAAGCAATTTAATTAAAATTAAAATAAAATTACCTGAAATCTCTTTGCTAGTTTTTGTTTTCAGTTTGTTTGTAAATCTCTGTGTTTTAATAAAAACGCGGACCCCGTTATTTTAGGCGGAAGGAAACGAAGGGAAACACGCATTTGGATCATTTATTGTTTATAGTTTAGGTTCTGTCATCAAGCACGCAATATCGACCGCGTAAAGATACTTTAACATTGTGTAAAGGCTCCTTAAACACGCAAAACCATAGCTTTTAAAAGAGATATTAAGACTGGACTGCCGGTTGTTGGGTACATATTTTATTTTGCCTGAAATGAGTGTATTTAAATCAAACATCAAATATGCATTTAAAAAAAAAAATAAGATTGTATTTTTAAGAAATTTTATTTAAAGCAGTTTTTACATATATAGTTAATTTAATAA
>CCAG010021865.1:0-21510 GCA_001077435.1 Glossina morsitans morsitans | reverse complement strand
AGAATGCGAGAAGACGGCAGCATCCAAAAAATAAGACTTCTTTACGATCACCCACACCTCATGCTTGCGTTCATGGAAGAACTGAAAAACAATACTTTGGTCGAGCACTATACCCATGACATATTCAAGAAATTGGCGAAGGAAGTAAAGCCCAGTTCCGAATTCTGGGTGCGTGGAGGTGCAGCCCCATACCTCAGCACGCCATTGACGATTGACAGTAGGCGCCAATTTTTTAGCGATATATACCCCGTAACCCTGCAGGCAGCGATAAACAACAAGCAATTCGACGACGAACTGGAAACTGCTCAGAGCACTTGCCGCCTAAGCGAAATGATGACTCAGTTCGCAAACGTTATGTACCGGAGCTCCATAATCACCGACACGTGGACGCAGCTCAAATTCAAATTACAAGAATGCCACAACTACTTGGAGGAGCATTTCAAAGCAAAGCAGGTAGCCGTAGATACTCGGCTTATGATCCAAAATTTTGTCGAGCTATCACAGAAGCTGCTGGAGGCTTCCCCTGACAGAGCTACAGCGCCACGCAGGGTAAGCCTAGATCTGTTGGAAAGGTTTTTCACCAATATCACCAATAGAAGCACGTAGTTATCAGTGCAAATTGCTGCAATAATAGAAGAAATGAGCATCCAACTAGAGAACCGGCTTTAGAACCACCCAACAATAAGATGTATATATAAATATATAAAGCAAAAGTAAATATATATAATTATATTTATATAATTATTATTTATTCATTTATTTTTATTCTATTTTAGAATATAAAAGGTGCACACCACCCAACAACAAGGAGTGTATAAAAATATATAAAGCAAAGGTAAAGTCCAGATCACGATGATTGCCTTTGTGAGTAGAAGACGAAGATGTCGACGCTGCTGATATGGAACGGTTATTTTTTAATTTGGTTTTGTCGTTATGATTGCGTCTTTTAGTAGTGCTTTTGCATGTATCAAGCCAATCGCCATCATACTCTGGATCTGATTTGCATTTCTTTCGTCTTCTCTCAAAATCATCGTGACCCTCTTTATCTGTGCCATCATCTATGTAGGCTAAAAGCTCGTTTTCAGTTTTGAAATTGCTGGGGCATAAGTGTCGTTCACATCACCTAGTATGACTGCCTCGCCTTTTCCAGCATCTAAACTTGAAACGCTTTCGGTAATCCCTTCTTTAACATCATTTGGTACATTTGGATTTAATTGTATTGCATCAAAGTCCAAATCAGGATTACATTCTTTGAACGATTTCACTTTAGTGGGGTTCCATTGCTTTTTAAGTCCTTTTATGATATGTGTTGGAATATAGGAACCAGCGTTCTCATTACTTTTATTATCTAACACATCCAAAGATAAGGCTAATGGAAAAGGTGCTGTTCGGGATATTGACCATAATCGGTGCCAGCAAGCCAGTCTTCATAACGTTCCGGTTGAAAGCGTTTGACAAAAGTATCCATCGATATTTTGACTACGTTATCACTGCGTGTACATTGGCTGGCATGCTTGCCATATTCAATCCACCGTTCCATTGCGAAATTCGTTGTTTCAGCGCAATTGAAACCGTGATTAAAACCCGCATGGTAACCACATGGAAAAGTTATCATAATTTCGCCCGCCTCTTGGAATATTGCTGAACGTGAAATTTGTGATACACATTGCTCTAAGACTTCTTGAATGCAATGATTAGACAAAAAATTCGATTCGAGACGAAAGACCTTACAAAACGAACAGAAAAATATATTAACACGCAGCTGAAAAGAACGGCTGTAGAAGTATAATTTCAAAGCTAAGGCAACGTAAAGGTAAGTGAATAGATTTTATTTTACTGAAAAAAATTTACGAGCACTTTGAAAGGCTTTTTTCAATATTGTATGTAGCCAAAGACACTTTCCTAGGAATTTCTATGCTATTGCAATTCTTTTCGAAAATATATTAAATTATGATATCACCATGATATGATTGTTATAACTTAAGTATAAATCTATTTTTAGCCATTTATTGGATTTATTTCAATTCAGGATTATTGTTATGTAAAAGACAAGCAGGTTTGCTTTGTATTTGGACAGATAATGAAGTGTTAATGAACTGACGTTGCCCGAACATTGTTTATACAATTAAATTATTCACTAATATTTGCAGATATTTTGAAGATCTTGCATAAATTAAGGTTGTTTCATCCTATTGCTTTGATTATTCATGGAATTATATGAAAAGCTTCATTATAGTTCAATGAATGAACAAATGGAATGAGATAGCTTAGAGTACTTTAATTCGGTGAAAATATATTCAACTTGCTCGTGAGTATATATTCGACATGTTCTGATAATACGAAGCCCTTTTCAACTGCAATAAATCGAAAAGGAGATCAAACCATAATCATTATTTCGAAGTTATATAAAGCTAGTAGCCGACATTTTAAAGACCAAGTCCTTTTAATATCCACGAAGAACTAAGAGTTTATAAGACAGTTTAACAAAAATGAACTTATAAATTCCTACTGCTTCCAAACGGGGAAATTTTAAATATTTTAGTTTGCCAATGACACTACTAAGATTATTGATGAATTAGAAAATTGAATAAACGAATTTAAGAGAAATGTTTTGTCATTTTTAACAGAAATTTGATTTTCTAATTTTTAACAGAGGTTTCATTTTCAAATTGTCTGACATGAACACATGAATTCGTTAAATTTGTTCTTCCTCTTCTTCTTTATTTCATGACAAAGGCTTAACGCACTGACGTAGTGTTACCACATCTCGACGACGTCTCTATTCTCTTTATTCTCAACATATGGTAGCCTTTTTTGCAACATTTAAAGAAAAGAATATCGGCTAACGGTTCATTGGCAGAACAAAGACATTTCAATCATTTCGCGGTGCACGTTGCTGAAGGTGAAAAAAGAAAAATTTGTTCAAATAAATTGGAAAATTCTCGAGCAATTCTTTAGTGTAAAGAAAAGAAACTAGCCAACTAGGTTTTTTGCGAGAAATCTAATATTTTGCGACCATTTCACAATGAAAAGTCTTGAAGGTGAGGAAAGAGAAATTTGTCGAAATAAATTGAAATTTCCAAGTTCAGGCGATAAGGCACAACAAATGGACGGAGCAGCATTGAGGCAGGAACATCAGCGCCTTAAAGAGGAGGTGAAAGCATTAAAGAATGAAACGGCGCTCCTAAAGGGTGCCCGGACAGTAACAGAAATAGAGAACAGAGAAATAGAGTGGCTAGAAGCGAATAGTACCAGCCAAAAGCAAATATTAAGAAAAGTCGTGGAGAGGCTAACCAGCCACGACAAAATAGTACAGATACATTTCGATAAGTTTGCTACAGACGGAACGACCGTCTATGTCAAAATATCGATGGATACAAATTTCACCTTCAGCAATATTCCAAGAGGCGGGTGAAATTATGATAACTTTTCCATGTGGTTATCATGCGGGTTTTTCAGCACGGTTTCAATTGCGCTGGAACAACGAATTTCGCTATGGAACGGCGGACTGAATATGGCAAGCATGCCAGCCAATGTGAATGCAGTGATAACGTAGTCAAAATATCGATGGATACTTTTGTCAAACGCTTCCAACCGCAACGCTATCAAGACTAGCTTGCTGGCACCGATTATGTCAACATCTAGAATTTTCACCCAACGCAGTAGCACCTTCTCCGTTAGCCTTATCTTTGGATGTGTTAGATAATAAAGGAAATGAGAACGCTAGTTCCTATATTCCAACACATATCATAAAAGGAATGAAAAAGCAATGGAACCCCACTAAAGTGAAATCGTTCAAAGAATGTAATCCTGATTTGGACTTTGATGCAATACAATTAAATCCAAATGTACCAAATGATGTTAAAGAAGGGATTACCGAAAGCGTTTCAAGTTTAGATGCTGGAAAAGGCGAGGCAGCCATACTAGGTGATGTGAACGACACTTATGCCCCAGCAATTTCAAAACTGAAAACGAGCTTTTAGCCTACATAGACGATGGCACATATAAAGAGGTTCCTGATGATTTTGAGAGAAGAGTAAAGAAATGCAAATCAGATCCAGAGTATGATGAAGATTGGCTTGATTCATGCAAGGCACTGCTAAAAAACGCAATCGTAAAGACAAGACCAAATTAAAAGATAACCGTTCCATATAAGCAGCGTCGACATCTTCGTCTTGTACTCACAAAGGTAATCATCGTGATCTGGACTTTACCTTTGCTTTGTAGATTTATGTATACTCCTTGTTATTGGCCGGTGTGCATCTGTTATATTCTAAAATAGAATAAAAATAAATAATAAATATACTTATATAAATATAATTATGTATATTAATTTTGCTTTATATATTTATATATACTTCTTGTTGTTGGGCGGTGTCCATCTTATATTCTAAAATAGGATAAAAATAAATGAGTAAATAATAAATATATAAGTATATTTATACATATCTACCTTTGCTGTATATTTTTATATATACATCTTGTTAGGCATGTGCTTGGAGGTATGCATTTTTTGTATTCTAAAATAAAATAGAAATAAATAATAATTGTGTAAATATATTTATATATATTTACCTTTGGTTGACGGTATGGTGCTTGATGGTGTGTTGCATTTTATGGTAGAACAAAACAATTTTCGCCCGTTCACATCTTCGCAAAAGTCGTCTTCCTTTTGAGTGAGATCTCTAAAGCACGCTTGGCATGCCAGCTGCTCGTGGATGTAGCGTGCGATTCCATGCGCTGTGAGCAGCCTTAGATCTTCTTCTACTGTACTGTCGATGTGATGTATGTTTAGGTCGTTGAACGCCACTCCATCCTGGTCGAATGGTTCAAACTTTTCTTCGACATGGACTATAATTTTGTAGTCCATTGTCTTCATGAAGAAGTAGTCGTCGTCGGTTCTGAACCCGGTTCTCCAGTTGGAAGCCTGAAAGCTCATCATTTTTTCTATTATTGCAGCAATTTGCACTGACGGCTTCGTGCTTCTATTGGTGACATCTGCGATATTGGAGAAAAACGCTTCCAACAGATTTAGGCTTAACCTGTGTGGCGCTATAGTTATACCAGGATAGGCCTCCAGCAGCTCCTCTGTTAGCTCGACAAAATTCTGGATCATAAGCCGAGCATCGACCGCTAGCTGCTTTGCCTTGAAATGCTTCTCCAAGTAGTTGTGGCATTTTTGCAATTTGGTTTTGGGCTGCGTCCACCTGTAGGTGGTTATGGAGCTCCGGTACATAACGTTTGCGAACTGAGTCATCATTTCGCTTAGGCGGCAAGTGCTCTGAGCAGTTTCCAGTTCGTCGTCGAATTGCTTGTTGTTTATCGCTGCCTGCAGGGTTACGGGGTATATATCGCTAAAAAATTGGCGCCTACTGTCAATCGTCAATGGCGTGATGAGGTATGGGGCTGCACCTCCACGCACCCAGAATTCGGAACTGGGCTTTACTTCCTTCGCCAATTTCTTGAATATGTCATGGGTATAGTGCTCGACCAAAGTATTGTTTTTCAGTTCTTCCATGAACGCAAGCATGAGGTGTGGGTGATCGTAAAGAAGTCTTATTTTTTGGATGCTGCCGTCTTCTCGCATTCTTAGGTAGATTCCATTTGTGAAATTTTGTAGTGCTTCTTTGTTGATGGACCCTCGTTGGCATACAACAGCTTTCACGACTAGGCCGACCTCTTCGGCCAGTCTAAGATTATCCTCTAATCTTTTTTCCATTCCTTTTCTATTGGACGTCAACGGGTAGTAGCCGAGAAATATGTTAAACGCGGTCAACAGACTTCGCACTCCGAAGACGACGACAGTTTGATGTTCCTCGTACTTCGGGGGGCTGTCGCCGCTGTATCCGCATCCAAGAATCCTGTCCTCCGCTCGGCTGTAGACGGTCGTTCTGTCTGTAGCCAACTCATCGAAATGTATCTGTACTATTTTGTCGTGGCTGGTTACCCTCTCCACGACTTTTTTTAATATTTGCTTTTGGCTGGTACTATTCGCTTCTAGCCACTCTATTTCTCTAATATCTAGAAGAATATCTGCCGTTCAACCTAGAAAAAGACGTAGATGTATATACAAATATATAAAGCAAAGGTAAATATATATAAATATATTTACATAATAATCATTTATTTTTATTCCCTTTTAGATTATGAAAGGTCCACACCGCCAAAAAACAAGATGTATACATAAATAAAGCAAAAGTAAATATATACAAATATATTTGTATATTCATTATTTATTCATTTATTTTTATGCTATTTTAGAATACAAAAGATGCACACCGCGAAAGATAAAGATTAAAGTAGAGAATCAACCCGTTAACCCATATATGTTTTTCCTCTTTTCGAGCCTTGTTAACGAGTTTTAAATAGGTTTTCGATTCAAAAATTAAGATTTAAAAATTCATTCATTCATTGCATTTTCGTAGGTGTACAAAATTATTTTCCTGTATTTGATGGGAAAAAGCATTTGTAAAAAAGAATATGTTTATGCGTCAATCAATGGGAAGACATGTTGATAGAAGAAGAGAAAATGCAAAAACATTTCCTTTCAAATATACATATATTACTTGAGGAGTCTTAAAGATCTTAAAACTATCAATAACTCTAGATCTAAGTTGTGTTTTGACACAGTTTTAAATGTCAAGAACTTTGTTACTTACATTCCGCAAAGCTTTGTTGAAGAGTTTAGCATTGTCCCTTTATAAAATGACATCACTATGTTTCCCTAGCCCCATTGGATAAAAGAGAAAAGGAAACATTTATCCAGTCAACCAACGTCAAAGTAGCTTTTAAAGAAAATTTGATCGCAAAATCTAGCAAACTTTATACTTAGCTTCTTCGCTAGTGTTCGTTCCATTTCTCCTTACACAATAATATGCTGTTGACTGTAAACATGTTTTTTGTTTTTAACCGATTGCTTTGGTGTGTTGAAAATGTAAACAAATTTTTTCCGTTTTTGCAAGCTGTTGGCGAAAAGGTGATAGTCAAAAGTATAAATTCGTTGATCCTTCTTCGCACAGCCGACAGAAGAGAGCATCACAATAAATGCTACAATCCATTTTGGCTTGCACATAACCCTGGGATTACTGTCAGAATTGCAAGGGACTAGAAGATACTATGATGCTTGGAACAAAGGTTTAATTTTGTATTGGAATTCCATTCATGTAAAATTATTTAATTCATTACACTTTAATTTTTGATATAAATGTTTTGGTTTTGAGTGATTTAGAAGCTCTGCAGTAATTATGTTTACATATGATAGGATTGTGCTCAATTTAATTCAATTCACCGCCGTTGACCCCCGACTTGCATTGTTGTAATGCATGTTGTGGTCATCGCTAACTGTATGTTATAGAAATAAAGCTTTATTAATGTCTGCAGGTATTTATTTGCCTGCTTTTATTTTATTTATTCTGTTAGAAGTCTGTAGACATAGTTTAGCGATTTTTAAGCTCTGATATGCGTATATAAAATCGTTTATCACATTGGCATTTACAATAAATCTTGTCAGGTCGGAATTATTGAAATGATGTCACTATTCTCAAGACGTACTGAGGACGGGTTACAGCTGAACTAAGAATGCTTTCAGAATGTTTTTCATTTCAATCTATGGTGGTCGTTTTTGCATGGAAGCTACGAATACGAATGAATTCGAATGCCTGTCAATAATCGGTTGCCTCAATTAGCCCAAGATATGCCATAAAATAAGAAACTCTATGTTCAACAACTCAATTGTAAAAATTTCAAAAATAGTAGTAGATAGAGATTAAAAATGTAAAAAAAAATATAAAAAAAGTTTCCATTTTTTAATTGCAAGGAGTCATTACACAAAACTTTTGCTGCTTATGAAGAAGCACTTCTTAACGAGAGATGACTGCGACGAACAAAAAAAAAATAACGGAAATTAAAAGAGAAATTCAAGTATAATACATTAATTTATTATCGGTTTCTGCTCATTTTAATCAGTGGATTACCAAAATATGTGCATAGAAATCAGAACAAAACAAGCCTTACTTTTCATTTTCGAAAATAGCCTTAAAATCCGAAGAGATTAAGGGTTGCCAGCTTCTTATTGCTTAAGATTACTGACAATTTTTCCTAAAATATATGCCTGCAAAGCATCCCTGTACTTAGACAATAAAGGGAAACGTACAAAATAAGATACGTATGGTAAAGGTAAACAACATTTTGTAGCGTTAAGTTAATGATAAAAGTAAACGTTCAAATTATTCGAACGTAGCGGGATATTTATAAAAACAAAACGATGTAAAAAATTACAAAATAATTTAGTTTATTCAAGTTTTTTGAAGAAAAACAACCTGTGAAATATTCGGGAAATAATCTTCAAAAAAAATTGAGAAAACTAAAATGATTCTTTCATAAAGGAACATGGAAGGAGAAAAGAAACAAGCTGTGAAATATTTGGGAAATAATCTTCAAAAAAGATTGAGAAAACTGAAATGATCCTTCACTTGAAATGATGATCACTTTCAAAAGTTTTTCACCTAAATCGATGTGAAAGGATAATAGCTAAACTGAATCACCTCACTAGTTTTGACCAAATTCAATTGTTCCTGTTAAGCCCACAATACCTCCCTATTAGATAAATGTTGCGTATGAGTAAAATGTTTTTTGTCGACGTCATATTCTTGCCAATCGTCAAAAGGTAGTCAGAAAAATGATCAATTGTGACTTTTTTTCTCGTTACCAGGAAGCAGAGAGAGAGAGAGAGAGAGAGAGCATGGGGTTTGCAAGTTTCAGGATAAGATCTTATATTGCAAAATTTTTCGCCAACATTACATTGAATGAAAAAATTAAATGAAACCTTTTTGATCAATAATCAAATAATTACACTCGCACACGTTTCTCCCGAAACAATCGAAAGCGGTTGATAAGTTGAACTTGTGATTATCAGAGAAAAGAAGGAAATTTTCTTTTATTTGTTAAAACTTCTTTTTATGGAAGAGCAGGTTAGGTCATAAATAGTAAACGCTAAATAGAAAGTTGTTTGGAAAAGCTCTACATATGTATATATATATATTGTCCTACGAGTAAAGCTTGAAACATGCGCTTTCACACACTTATACAGATGTAAATGTTTCATAGAAATTTGCTAACAATTTTAGTTTGATTTTTCTGCTGTGTGCTAAAGCAAGTGCTATGTGTTAAAATGGAAAACAGTAATTAGGAGAAAAAAAAAGGAAAAAAACATGAAAAGTATTTAAAATAATTAAAGTAAATCGAAGAGAATATAATAAATAATTTTTCTTGAAACTCAACCCGTTAAACTACAAAGACGTCCGTATAACGTTCACTAAGCAATGCTTTACAAAGCAATTAATTTAAATTTCAATGAAAAAACAAAGTTTACTTTGCATTGAGCTGCTGCTATACGTATGTAGTATACATGCATACTAAAAAATTGTAATGAGTCGAAAAAAAGAGAAAATAACGAATGAGAGCATTCACAAATCTTGCAAATATAGCAATGAGTAAAGTAAAAATTTGAAAATATATTAAATATCCTTCAAAAATAAAAAATATATATATAGCTAAATAACTAACTATAAGTATTCAAAAAATTATAATTTTAAAAGAAATGTATAAATGAATGAATGAATGAATTATTATTATTATTATTATTATTATAAAAGAAAAAAGAAGCCAATTTTCTTAAAATAAATTGAAATATTGTTTGTAAGTCTTTCTCATAAATAAAATCAAGGCCAAAGCAGAGGAGAAAGAAGAAGCAGGAGACCACCAAATAACAATCAATAATCAATATATGATTTGATTCATTAAAATAAGAAAAAGGAAACAAAACAAACAGAAGAAAAAAGAAAAAAAAACACAAAACACAATGGATATGTTAAGCCAAATACTTAATATGAATGCTGGCGGCGCTTATGGGGGTGGGAAGGCAGGCGGCGCCTTCGATCCTTTAGCATTTGCCATGAAACCACAAGTTGTGATAAGAGCCTTATGTTGGGTAAGCAAGCATTGATAAAAAAGATTATTTGTTTTTCAATGAAATGAAAAATTTAGTTGAAATTTTCTTTTTTAAAGACCAGTAAGATTTGCACGCACACACATATAAAAACGGGCTTAGCTGAGATGATAAATTAGGATGTATAACAAAAAATGTTTTATCAAAAAAAAAAAAAATACGTATAAAAATGTATTTATAGAGTTTACTAAGGACGTAAACCTCCCCTACTCTACACCGAAAAATCATTATATGGCATTGCTAGGAATTCTGGGAGGATGTACCCGATTTTATGATAGTTATTTCGTGACTCATACCTTAAGGAGATGCATGCTCCTTCTTCTAGTTTTTTTTGGCATCTCTTCCCTTCGATTATGATGTGAGGTATTGCCTTAAAAAAAAAAAACAGCTCAAAACTGGTCCTGTACAGAATTGAAAATAGCCTTCATTCAAATTTGAAAACATAACATATGTATAATAGTTAGCTAAGATGGGATCACATTGACTATAAATCAAATTGTATACGTATGCATGTGTAAGCGTGTACGGGACTTTTGTCTCGCACCTTATATTTTGATCATTAAATTATTTTTCTCTTAGTATTTTTGTGCTTTAATTTTTTTTTCTTTATTTAATTCGTTCTAATGATTTGTGTTACTTTTCTTCTTCATTTTTGCTTATCTTGTTTTTGTTGTTGTTGTTGTCATTTACAACTTGACTATTTTCACGAGTTTATATTGATTTTGTTTGTTTGTATCTTTTTTTTTCACCCGTCTGCGTGTGTGTGTGTGTGAGGTGCATGATGTGACGAAAGCGCATAGATGTGTTCGTTCATATAAAGTTTTAATGTTAGATTAAACATCGAGACCTCAGAAGTGTCTTGAAAGGGTTGTTTATAGAAGTTTTCGAAGGTTTCGTATCCGGTTGCAATATAAAAGTTTTAGAAATGAGTTAAAAAAGTTTAAATAACTTGTATGTGTTGCGTATTTTCACGGAAAGAATCTTATTGGGACAAGAAAAGAAAACTTTGGAAACAAATAAATTTACAAAGAATTGAGATTCCTTTCCTCACAACAACAAAAACAACAACAATTTCCTTTTTTACCTTAAATCTTGTTGTTGTCTACATTGTTGTTATCATCTGTTAAATTTCACGCTGCTGGTCTTGTTTTTTATCGATGAACTGATTGCTTATCAGACTAGATAGCAGCGACCGATGCCAGGCTTATGAATTGCCTGCAAGATCGTATGAGTCCAACGACTTAATCAAATGTGACATGTCGATGTATGACTTAAAGACAAACATTGTTACACGAGGGTAATCGATACAGAAACAGTTAGTTGTTTAGGTTTCGTTTTCTTTGCTTGCATTGGAGTTCGACGTCGTTGTTCGGTTTGAGCACAAGATGTAATGCTTTGGCCACTACTTTCGTCTACAAATTGAAAAAGGGCTAAATAGGACCTCTTCTCTTGCTTCACCCAAGGTTTTTTCCAAAATCATAGCGAATTGAGACAATGCCGCGTACAGTTTTCTTCGTAGGTCTTGCACGCAATATAACGACTTGTATAAATAGTTCGATTAATATTCCAACTTGGTGAGGTAAATAGATTTGATTGTGGAAAAATGCAATTTCGTTAGCGTTGCCGATTTCCCTATTTTTGCACATCTATACATATACACTGGATAAACGTTTTTACGCGGAAATTGGGATAATTTTTATATGTTGAATGTTTTCGTTTATGTCGTATTGTAAGTGTGTCCCCAACTCCATTTGCCCCATTTTCAATACCCAACCTGTACGAAATAATTATCAGTGACATGTGTCCTGAAAATCTTTCCAAGAATAATCTTTGCCATAGATATTTGTACGAACAAAATTGCCGGTTCAAAATTCGATACCGACAACAACAATGAATTATATATATAATGATGTTTCTTCGAGTAAATGTAGGGCTAATAGGCAAGGAGGGACATGCGCAAGGAGTACCATCATCAACGACATTTAGGGCGGGCGATATCTTATGAAACTATCGCGGAGAGCGGTTAATTTCTAGAATTATCCGCAAAACCATGCTTGGTCTAGGGAAATAGGGCATCAAACTTAATTTCCATATCCCTACAGTTGTGGCACAAGCAACAATTGCCCTTTAACAAGTCTTCCAAGGCATCAATGACTCTTGCAGTAAACCGGAAGCATTTACCATGAGCCAATATGCTAGAACTCGATTCGAATCAGATTTTAATACACTGTTGGGGGGGAGGGGATGGAGATAATCCATTATCACAGAGCGTTGAATGCCAACATCGATTTGTAATAATAAAGAAAGAAGTGTATGTAAGCAAATATCTACATAAACACAATATAGGCGCAGTCTGCTAAACATGAGATTATTAGTATGACTGATATATTTAATGAATACTGGCAACTACATTACGATGTTAGAGATGGATGCACAGTTATGTCATCCTATCAACCTATATTATTGTGGATGAAATTGATCGCGTTGTTTCAGTTGTTGTGGTGGCTACTGTGCTACTATTATTATTACTACTACTACTACTACTGCTGATCATGTCATTGTAGTTGTAGTGTCGACTGTTGTGTTGTTTTGTTGTTCTTCCTGCTGTGTTGAGACATGCGTTGCTATTGAGTATTTTATCAGTGCTTATTTAAGATTGATATGTGACTGTGTTCTGATTCCGTGACTTTAAATACGTGCACGTTAAGCAGATATCGATAACATGCAAAATCCAATATTTATTGAAACATAATATTAAACAATAGGTCAACGAAATGTTATTAAAAGTTATTTGTTTGCTCTAATTTTATTACTACAGTTGTTCCTTGCAACTTATTGTAGCATAGTTAGTCTCACTAAAGACAATAACTTGTTGCTCACCAGTGCTGGTCACCTTTTTATCGTTTCCATGTTGATTCAATGGAATTCGTGCAAAAACAATACCTGTTAGGACGCACATGCCCGTCTTCCACCGTACGAATATAGGTTACGACTTATATCCTTGCCATCACTCGAGAAACGTAGGCCTGCCATTAGGTGTTATCTTCCTGGTTAAATTGTTAAATGCCGGTTTTCCGAAATGAGGTTAACTTCAGTGTTTCCATTCGCCCTTCAAAGAACTACCTTTTTATGAAAGTTTAACTCACTTAGAGTCCTTTGTAAAAGTTTCAATTATGTTTATAACCTAATCTCTTTAAAGCTATCCTTCTTAACATCCGCTTACTACTGATATCGTAAACGAATTAAATCGATTAGTTTATCTTTGCCATGTGGCACTGAAATAACTGTCTACATGGTATAATTTCAGTTCAGTAATTCGATTACGGATGCGCTTGTATTTCTTACATTTACTCGTTATTTGCATAATTTTAAGATTCTTCTTCTTTTACCGGCAATTTTACATGGATGAAGTCTATAATTGAAGTTCAGCTGAATCGAAGCTATGTAAATAAATAAATGTCCGATGCTCTTTATAATGTTACCGATATCCGATGCTCTTTGCAATAAGAGTTAAAATTAAAAAATGTTCGTTAGGAGTTAATACCACTGTAGAATTTTCAAAAATTCAATTTTTATTATCTACCACAAAAGATTGGATCT
Source organism: Glossina morsitans morsitans (assembly GCA_001077435.1). Classification (NCBI taxonomy): domain Eukaryota; kingdom Metazoa; phylum Arthropoda; class Insecta; order Diptera; family Glossinidae; genus Glossina; species Glossina morsitans. The sequence goes on along the minus strand of CCAG010021865.1, from coordinate 7,904 downwards.
ATACCGCATAGAATGTATATATTCTTAATAGGCGTGATGTTCTGACACAATTTAGCTATGTCCGTGTGTCCGTGTAACGTGCTTGGTTGAAAGCGCCGGATCGCAAAGATTAAAATATCGATATCAAACTAGATAGAAACAGTGGAAGCTCCTGCGCACAGGTTGGCATAAGTTAAAGAACATGTCCATAGTAAAGCGTAAAGTGAACGCATATTAGTTGCTGTCTAAATACAAATTTTGTAAAATTTGCTCATTACTCAAAAACAATGAAATATAAGAGGCTGAAATTTTCCAAATTTACTTTATGGAGGATCTTATTATCATGTTCGAGAACGGAAGAAAGCTCTCCCAAGCCTACACAAAGTTATAAGTGAACAAATTTTTAGTTTTTCACCATTTTGACGTTATGCTACTGACTATTCATCAGGTAAACAGAGCCAGAATATTGAATATTATTTTGTACGGTCTGCATGAAAATTCTAAATTATATATGATATACCCGCCCATTTTTTAGCCATACAGTACAATAAGTTGGGCTTTAAATAAAAGAGTTTGGAGATCAGACAAAGCAAGCGTGTTAATGTCAAGTTAAAGAAGGAAACTGTCATAGATTAAAAGCCGAAAGATAAATTTTATCTTAGTCTCTTTGATGTGACTGTACATGAAAGCTTCACATACTGTTGGCTTTTGTTCGATTCATATTGCTTGTCGCAGAGAGCACTGAATTAAATATGCCTGCCAAGAATCGCTACTAATTTGGCATTTTTTAACATTTTTCTAAACCACTTTTTCCTTTGCTTTCTGTTCTGTTTGGATATATGCTGAACACTACTTTTCCTTCCATTCCAAAAAGAAAATAGACTAACATACTTTTTGTGGACCTATTGCAGATGGGCTTAGGTGTATAAGAATCCGTTACTATAGCTGTCAACTAAAACAAGTGCACTTAATGGCAAATTTTTAAAATATTTACTTAAAAGATTGATTCCATCATAATCTAATTATGTAAATTATAATGAAGATTGCGCTCTTAAATGCTTATGAATTTTTTGTACGAAAGCACATAATAAATTCATTAGTATATGAATAAGTGGCCGGGAAAAATAAAAAACGAAAGGTTAACGTAAGTATCGTATGTAAAGAAATTATGCTTCCAAGCAAGTCGTTGAACATAACGGCATACGTAGTCATGCAGAAAATTGTGATAATTTCTCCCTTGTGCAAGTGACAAGTGTGTGTGTGTGTGTGTGTGTGTGTGTGTGTGTGTGTGTGTGTGTGTGTGTGTGTGTGTGTGTGTGTGTGTGTGTGTGTGTGTGTGTATGTATGTATGTATGTATGTATGTATGTATGTGAATAACAGATTTCATGAGTTATGAACACTTTTCGACAGGATAATATACTGAATTAACTTCGCTTGCCGTCCAAAGTCTCAAAAACTGCAACAGATCGCTCTTGATATTTATTTTTAAATTTTATCGTGTATGTTAAACAAGTAAGAAAGTTATACTCGGCAATGGCCGAATGTCGCATACCCACCACAATGCTTTTCGCATTCTGTTCTCCAAGTTCTTTTATTCGAGACCCATATCACTGGTATTATTAAGAAAAAATTAATCACGGTGTCGAGAGCAAAGTGTCTCGCAAAGTAAACGTGGAAAGTTTCAGCCTTCTAACGTTAACAATTTCCGAATAACGAGAAAAAAGTCCAAAAAATGTTATTAAAAAAGATTGAGTTACGTTCAGTTCACGCTCCACTGTTCGCTTCTGTTCTGGCCAATTTGGCCCATTTTCAATACCAACCTGCGTGCAGAAACTTACAATATTTCTACCATATTTGAAGTCGATGTCTTAATTTTTGGGACCAGAAGAGTGCCAACAACACACACCACACAAACGGACAGACATGGCTAAATCAACTCAGTATTTCACGATGATTAAGAAAGAATATGTATACTTTACAAGGTATCTGAAGCTTCCTTTCGGGTGTTACATGCATATTATGGAAAAAAAGTAAAGTGAGTATACCCCCATCTTACAGTGGTGGGTATAAAAATGAACGCTATATATATGTGTATATGGAAAAAAATCAAATAATTTCAAAAAATATTGAAATAGCATTTGAATTGCATTCGGAAAATGTTTTCTTCTTTTCAAGAACAAGTTGTTAAGTGATGCACTTCTTCCGAAAAATATTTTTTACGAAATCGTTCCGAAATTCAGTTATATTTACCATATGTACATATATGTAAATTTAATTCTTGTAGGGCCTTTTGCTTGCAAACATCTTGAGAATTATCGTATAGTTAATCGATTATTTCTTATATTCTTTTGAAAAAAGTCGAAAAAAAAATTTCATATTTTTTTAATTAGGTTAAAAGCTTTCATTACTTGCTTTAACACTTTCAATAATACATTCATCTACGAATTATTTGAAAGAGACAATAGATGTGTGTGTGTGTGTGTGTGTGTGTGTATATTGTTTTTTGGTTGTTTAATCTTAACGCAAGCTGGATGGAACTGATTCAGTAGGGTTTGGTTGTGTCGCCTTACCGTACGCTTACTTATGCTTATAAATATATTCATGAATGCTTGGAAACGTTCATTTTGAATCTTGGTCAAGGTCGTAATGAAGGCATATACATAACATGGTATTTGATAATAGTTTGCATAGAAGATTTTAGAAAATTTTCATGATATGCATAAGTTTTTATGCCCACGAGCAGAGGTTATTGCAATTGTTTTAGTTCGCATACGAGGGAAAATGGACGAGAAAGCATAAGCGTAAAATATTGATTAATGCTGAATTAATCTATGCACTTTACGTGCTAGCCTATTTACCTATCTATGCATCCATACGCTCGGTATTTAAAAATGAAAATCCACAAGAGTGATCTTCACGAGTTCATCTACACGGATATGTGCACCACTAGGTGCAGTTACTAGGTTAAAAAATTTAGTGAGTAAATAAATATATGCAAATACTTAGGATTTTGCAGCTATATCGGACATTAAACCATCCTCGCGTGCCATATATAAAAGTAATATGTAATAATACGAATATTGCAATGAGAGAAAAGGTGCGATAATGCAAAGTGAAGAATCAAAAGTGCATTATTTAATGGGAAACGTGTGTATAGGTAAAGATTTTCGTAATATTTGGGAGACCAGTTATACCCATCACCAAAGGACGAAGGATGTATTCATTTTGTCGAAACGTTTGCAACGCCCACAAGGAAACATCAGAGACGCAAGTTTATATTTTATTGATCAGCATCAAATTTCATATCGTTTTAAGCATCTCCGTCTGTCCGCCTGTCCACCTGTGTAACGTGTGTTGGAAACGTTCTCCTGGCCGCAAAAATGAAGCTATCGACTTCGAATTTGGCAGAAACATGGCAAGTTCTTGCACATAGGCTGGTATTGAAAATGGGACTAATGAGTCCCAAGCTACGCCCACTTATATTACGTAAAGTGAGAACACTCGTAAACTATAGCAGATAAATGAACAAAAAATTTGAACGCATATTCTTGTACAAAAATGGAAAAAATTTACCACGCCTACCCAATACCATCGTGTATCGAAATTTAATTATTTTTTCAATACCTTTATAACGCGCAGAAACAAGCTTCAAAAACCCATAAAGTAAACAAATTCGTGGCCAGTTTCAAATTTGGAATTCATTCAAACATGTCAGCCTGTTCGTCTGTCCATCTATCTGTTTGCCCAACTTTATAGTATTTGTGGTAAAAATTCTTCCCTAAACTTCCGACTTCAACTTTTTAGAGGACACACCTACAACGCCCATATGTCTGTTATGCCTTTAAAACTTTGACGCTTATAAATTTTTAATATTCTGTCCTTAACTGACGATTCGTTTGATCGCTAAGACCATTTCTTCAATTTTCGTCTTCTTATTTCTGTTTTCTGATTGTAATGTTCTCAAAAAAGAACAGTGAAATAAAGCTAAGAATGGATTGACACGCAATTTTCCCCATTTTTCTACAGGCACTACAGCTTCGCTCATAGAGTATGCGTTCAAATGTTTGGACATATGCCAGCGATAGTTTATGAAGAATGAGCAAAAAATCAATATTTTACTCCTTTGGAAAAACAGGGGTGTTCTCAGTTTTCGCGTTGCTGCAGTTGTGTCTTTCGATCGGTTTGGCCCGTTTTCAATGCAAACCTGCGTCCAAGAACCTCTAATGTTTCTCTCGAATTTAAAATTGATGGCTCTATTCCCGCAGCCAGGGGAATGTGTCCAGCGGACATTAGGCAGACGGACAACCAGACAATCGAACAGACGGACATCCTTAAACCGATTCAGAATTTGATGCACAGACTCCACACCGAGTGGATTGCGCACTTCACGGTACCCTGCTCCTTTGAATGTTTTCAAATAATTCGAAATTGGGTTATATACTTTTATAACTCGCATACGCCGCGTAGCACGAGATACCGCATTCATTTTTTTTAAATTTTCTTTATCCCCTTTTTTTTCCTTTCTTTTGTAATATTTTCATTCGCTTGATTTGCATTGTCGCTGTTCTTTTTTTTTTTTTTTTAATTTTTTCGCTCGCTTAATTAATTAGCGACTGTCCGTGGTTTTGGCGCCATGTCGGCTTTTACGCTTCGCTATTTTTTCAGTACTAAACTATTACTTTAATATTAACTTACAATAAAGCCTTAAACAAGAAGCTAAGGAACACTTACTTACTTGTTGCATATAACATGTTCTCTCTCTTATTGAGATAGAAGAAGAATAAGTACAAACGAATATGTTCAAGAAGTGAAATGTATGGAATATTATACATTGTTTTGTACACTTTATGCTTACTGTACTTATTTTTCTTTTTCTTTATTTATTTTTGTGGAGGTCGCTATTGTCTCGATTTTAGTTGAGCTTTTCTTAATGTTTTTCTGTTGTATTGTTATTTTCAACTTCATGGCCACAACAATGTGGTCGCACCGGGACAACCGGGATGGGGGCAGCGGAAGCAATTGCAGTATGTGGCATAGATCTGTTTAAGGAAAGCACCCGGCTGATACGTACGCCGGACACGGTAGAAGTTAACCAAAAGCAATAACAACTTTTCGCTGCTCGCGTTATCAAGGGACAAGAACGGGCAGGAAAAGCAGATGGATTCAATCACAGAGCTAGGAGAAAGAATACGCCAGCTAGCAAAAATGCTGGGGGATGGAAAATGAAATATGAACAAACCGATGCTCAACCGAACTCAAAAAAGCCATTTTTATGAGTAAACAGATTGCATTCCGCACACTTTTGGAAGGGATCAATGATCACTCCTGGGAACTACTAGTATATAAAATGGCAATGAAAAATTTGAAATCCAGGAATCAGCTGACGAGCCCGATGTTATTAGAAAATATTGTTGACACGCTTTTCCCTCAACAAGCTGCATTTCAATACTTTTCCAGAAAAGGTGAAGAGACATATACAAAATTAACATTAGTGGATGAAATAACTGCAATGGCAAAGCAGACCAACGAAAACAATGTGCTAGTTTCAATCATTATCAATCAATTTGTGTTCAGAAAGCAAAGACGCACAGCAGGTATCATCCACACGGCATCCGCCGTAGCTATGCAAGGAGAACGCTGGAATACGGGAAGAAAGAATGCTGCCTTGTAGTGATGTCACAAATACCTTTAACCTCACCAAACGGTAGCGCGTAATCGTGGCAATGGAAGAGCTCAGATTGCCGCGTTACTTGGCAAGTATTGAGGCCACCTACTTCAGTGGCAGAAGACATAAAATGCGCAAAGGAAGTAGAGAACGGCTCGTTGCTGAAACAGTGACACAGTAGTCAGTGCTGGGGCCAACACTGCCGAACGTGATGTATAACAACATCTTGTATCTTCCCGTGGAACATGCAGATGCTATTGCGGCGGTAGAAATTGTATTTCAAGACACATTATTGACAGCAGCCTCCGTCTAAACATCGATACAATCAAATGGATTAGGTGCAAGCTTCCATTCAAAATGTTGGTCTGATCATTCAAACTGGACTACTCTTGCCTTAGGGATGTAGGAGTTAATCAAGTTAAACTTTATATTTATCTTTGTTTTCTGCAAAGTAAGTCATTACTAGTTAGTTAGATGGTCATCCAAGTAGATACTTGGATACTGTCCCTAAAACTTCGCTCAAATGAATAGAGAGTTCTTTGGCATACCGCAGCGTAATCTTCTTGCGTAAGTGAACAGAGCTAAACATAATTGAAACAGCAGCGGCGCTGTAAATTCGCATCACCGCAATTGTCACCTCAGTTTTATACAACTCGGGAATTTTCAATGCGGGTTTTCGTAAATTATTGATACCAACTGGCAAGCCACTCACTATAACACCCGACCATTTTAACCAATTCAACCTTCATGTAGTACTTTATGAAAAATTCTTAAAAACCCGTTGAGTGAGATCATAACATCTCCCATTTCGTTTAGCCTAGGCGTTCTATTGCATACACAGGACGTGTCTCTTTTCATCCTATGCGAATCTGCAGTAGCGCAAAGTTAACCAACCCTTAAGGCGGTTTTTCCCCTTCTTAATTATATCGAAGCTTCCCCTCCATGGAGGAAATGAAAGGTGTAAGTTTTTCTGGTCAGAAGTTATTTAAAAATTATTTACCTTTCAATCTTTATTTAGCTGTAGTATCAGTAAATTTCGGATCTGCTTAGACCGAAAACCAAAACAATTGATGTTTTGCTGATTTCTTAGTTGCATTAAAATCGCTCTACCGGTCTCTGTATTTTTCATGGAACGCGAATCCAAAAGACAAACTAGTTTAGATTACATCTGTATCTCATTATAAGCACAATGGAACAGATTTATTTTTGTACGGTGTTTACGCGATTCTGTTAGAAGAGAGAAAATGAAAATTCTTTTGCAATTTTGCAGCTTTTTTCCGTCGTCGTTCTTGGTTGCATATCATCGGAAGGTTGGCGGGTCGATGAAGAAGGCAAAGACAAATGCCTTTTCAATGACGATGCGATGGCTTGTAAATTTGGGAACACAGTGGGTATATTTGGTTTCATTGCTTCAATCGCTTTCATTGTTGGCGAATATCTATTCGAACGTATGTCGTCGGTGAAAAGTCGGAAACGTTTCGTAATGGCAGACATGGCTTTCTCAGGTACTTTGCAAAATAGAATGCATATATAAATTACGATTATTTACAAAATATTGTTAACTTTCTTTCAGCTTTATGGGCTTTCATGTATTTTGTGGCGTTTATCTATTTATGGTCACAGTGGAGTTCAGCTGAAATACCACCCGGTGGTATTGGTGTAGCTAACATGCAAGCCTCGATAGTATTTTGTTTCTTTTCAGTGTTCACGTGGGTAAGAAAATTGTTATTGTATTCAATTTTATAAATTTTTCCTTTGGGTTCTTTCATATATATATATATATATAAATGAAATCAATAAAAGGCTTTATGCGCTTTTATGGCTTATAAACGTTTTCTAATTGGTGCGGGTGATGAGTTTACCTCCGCCTTTGAAACCGATCCCGCCAATGTGGTGCATCAACAGGCTTACACCAGTTATTCGATGGACAACGATAACGATCAATATAGTCAATCGCCATTCACTAATCAACAAGCGGGTAAATTTGATAGGATAAATAAGAATAATATAAAATCTTTTCTTCTTACTGCTCATCTTTCGTTTTTTTTTTTTTTTTTTTTTACCAAAGGCGTAGATCAACAGCAAGTACCACAAATGGATTATCAACAACCCACCTATTAGAATATTCAATAAGCAGTAAATGCCACAGGATTCACTATCACAGATGTGTACTTAAAATATGAAGGGAAAGGCAAAAAAAAAGAAAACCAAAAAAAAAAAAAAAAAAAGAACGATGAGAGGGGGAGAGAGAGAGAGAGA
>CCAG010021864.1:0-24855 GCA_001077435.1 Glossina morsitans morsitans | reverse complement strand
ATGAGAGGGGGAGAGAGAGAGAGAGAGAGAGAGAGAGAAATACTCCTATTTTTTAATGTAAACATATTACAAGATTTCTAAAATCAAAGCAAAAGTCGGTATTTAATACAAAGGGTAACCGCATAGTGTAACATAACAGTAACATAATGCAGTAACGTAAATCCGAAGAATGCAAATATCGAGACCGAAGAAAATTGAAAATATTGAAATTAAATAATATCGCGAAGACAAAAGCTGTAATAAACCGAACACACACATTTACGCATACCTACGTAAATCCATTCATACATACATACATACATACATACATACATGCATATATATAGTTACACAATAAAAATTGTTAAAAGTAAATTCGTACATGATAAGAAAAATGAAAGGAACATAAAATTTATAATGAATGCTTCAGCTTTAGATGACAAATTTTATATTTTATGGTATCTTACATATATTACTGATTATACATATATGCGTATATATATATATATATATATATATATATATATTGATAATTTATATATTTGTCGTATATCAACTTAGATAAATGTATGTACGTACATGTTTGCACATACATATATATGATTCCCATCATTAAGTCAAGTTTTTTTATGAATAGTTTTCAGTTTTATAGATAAAAATCGATAAATAAATTAAATTTTCATTTTAGTTACATTTAATATGTAATTTTAAGCTCCTTTAGCTTTATTATTTATTTTCTCGTAAGATGAAAAGCAAGCAATCGTTTTTTTAGTGTAATTAACGTGATCAGGAAAATCGGACAGTGTAGTTGTATGCTTCAATGTTGTGAGAGTGAACAAATTGTGATCACAACATGGACGAAAACTTAGCACTTTATCCATGTCTCACCTTTCTTGCACGCAAAGAGTACGGAAAAAAATCAATTAACGGGATGCGTTTAATAATTTTCCTTATATCCTCATAGTATTATAAAAAAAAAAAAACAAAACAGTAAGGTTTCTATTTTTAGAATAGGTATCGTTCGTTATGTTAAATATAAATTTTGTCCTTTTATCTTGACAATCATGCATTACATCAACCATGTTTCCATTGTAAAAATGTCTTATCCAAATCAATTTTCAGTTATGTTATACTAAGGGATAGAGGAAATATGTCGTTGAAGCTTACTACCACCTCTCGCTTAGGGAACGTTTTTGATGTAGAGTTAGCAAGTCTGCAAGTGATGCCGTACTCAGGATTCCGCAGTTTCATGCGTTCAAAGGGACTTTGAGAAATTGGACGTTACTTCTTAAGTCGACAACGCTTTCTGCTTCTTTAACGTAAAAAAAAGTCCACTTGAAAATATTTCAAAATTTTATAAACTTGCTCTGCAACTTATTCAAAACGATCCTTTAAAACCTTTAAATTCATAAATTCATTGATGCTTCAAGTGGAATCACTTTATCTTATTAATTGCAGTCTGCCTTATGTAAATTTTTATTTGCCGACATGCGGTGAACTTCTGATTATATCCGTAACAAATAATGGAATATTCGAAATTTTAGACTCGTCTTACACAATGAAGTAAAACTATATTTTCGTCCCTCGCATTTGCTCCTTTTAAGGAAGGGTATCTACATAAATAGATTCGAGTATTTTTTTTTACTAAATCTTTAATTATGTATTTGTTGGGTAGTGACTTCAAATCTCTTACAAAAAATTTCAATAATTTGCAAAAGTGTGTGGAACGCGTTCTGATTTTCGTATATCTGTCCTGAGCTTAAGTCGTGACATATGCTTTATTTTCTCTTATCGTTTAGTCGCGTAACAGAACGCGATATATAGATAGAAAAATAACAGAATTTATAGAAGAATTTTGCTTACGGCTTTGTCAAAAGCTTCTTGACTTTTTCTTCTTTTCTCCTTAGCTCTCTGTAGTGTTCACTTTCGCTTTCTCTTCTCCACACTATCATTGAAAATATTATTCTGTGTTCCAAAGCCAATCAGCAAACAACGTACTTAAGTTTATAAATTGTGAATATTTGTTAGATTAAAAGTTAGAATAACTGTGTGTTACATGTTAAGGAAAAAAATCCTTTTTTTTCGTGAAAAAAAAAATTGCTTTTTTTTGAAAACGTATATATCGGTAAAATAATTTATTATTTCATATATCATAAAAGTTACCATGCATTTTTATATATACAGCATGCATATATATATATATATATATATGTGTACATATACATATATAAACTAAAGCCAAATTATTCAAAAGTAGTACTTATTACCGACTTATTAGATAAGAAGCTAAAAAATTGTATGCTTTTAAGGACGAATCTTGGACATCCACCATTGAATTAGCAGATCACAAGTATCAGCTTGTATTGACTATCTTCAATAGCACTTTATGGTAGAATATGCGAAATGAAATTTGTATCGGCTGCTTTCAAAAAAGCAAACTCTCATGAGGAAGTCGTTCATTTGGAAATTTATTCCTTCTGCACTTTTTTTAGGATAATGCCAATAACATAGTACAGATAGTACACATGTACCTCGAAAATATCAACCTATGATTTCGCAGACAAATGTGGTTTAAAAATTGACGTTTCTCTCCAAAATTATTGTCGAAGAAGTCAGCTGAGACAATTCGTTTAAAACGACAGACGGCGCTTAGTCGTTTAGAAACTCAAAAAACTTAACTTTTGCAGTTCGAATTGTCCCGCCTTGCTAATGTCGCAAGTAAGTAAGGTATAGATGAGAAAATGGGACTTTCCGAGATTTTTCTTTATTTTGAAGTTGAATGTAGTGCATCTCTAAAAAAACATAGTAATTATTAAAAATTTGTATAAAACAATTAAGAATTATATTAATGTCTCAGGTTACTACAAAATTAATGTTTAATAAATATTTGGGACTTGTTTTAATTAGTTTTTATATAATTGAAAAACAAAACATTTCAAATCATTTATTTTATTCGAAAAATAATTTTCAATAATTTACCATTATTAATTATTATTAATTTATTATTATTACATAGTATATTTATTAATTTATTTCAAAAATCGATAAAACAATAATAAAAATTTTATAAAATAATAAAAATAAATATATATTAAGTGTTTGTAAAAATTTTGATCAGCGAATAAAATATAAAATATCAGTTTTACTTTTTTTATTATCCATTTATTCGCGGCGCGCTGGCGGTAATCATGCAGCCTTCAAAATTTTTTCTTCTTCCAAATTCATTACTTTTGTTGCTTATTTGAAGAAATCTGCTGACGAAGCTCAACAAACACGTTCCGAGGCTTATGGTGATGCTGCTCCATCATATCCCATTTGTCGGGTTTGGGTTCAACGATTTAAAAGTGGCGACGTGAATTGATTCAAAATGACAGAGGTGTCCAGGGTGCAACAATTGCAGCTCGAATGCTAGGTTCTGCCACTCCCAACATATTCACCGGACGTGGAGCCTCCTGATTACCATTTGTTTAGATCGACGCAGCACGGTTTGGCTGGGATGGGGTTCCGCAAAATTGAAGAAGTGCGAAATGGGTCGTTGGGTGGACCGCTGCCAAACCAATACAAGTTCTTTCGATATGATTTCGCCATGTTGCCAAAAATAATGTAAAATGTTATAGAAAATGATTGAAACTATTTTGTTATATATATATGTATACATATATATATATATATATATACCAATGTACCAATATATTGTACCAATTTTTCACAATAAATGGTTTTTTTAAGTGAAAAAATGATCAAAATTTCTGCAAACACCTAATAAATAATCATCGTTACCGCATTAAAAATGAAAAATAAACAAGATTTACAATAAAGTACACATTTTGTCGAATATCCATAAACATGCCAAAAATATAAGATTTTTTAAGTTAAATTACGTTTTGTTTGTTATGACAATTTATTGTATTTTATTTAACTTTTATTTTTTGTTCATGCAAATATTGTTCAAAGCAAAAAAACATAAATAATAATAATAATAATAGTAATATTGTTACAATCGATTGCTGCTACACACATTCATACAAACGAAAAATTAATAAACTGCGACATTATTCTCAGTGTAATTAAATGTCTACTGCACGAGAATAGTTAATAATATGGTTGACGGCGGCGGAAGAACAAAACATATGACAAATCACTGAATAAAAATACCATAGAAATGATTGATAAAAGCTGCATAAAATTCAAACAAAAAGATTATCTGTAAAAAAATAGTTATTAATAACAAGAAAACTCTGTAAGGTTCACAGTAAAATCATAAATTATAAACAAGGCAATAGAGATCTAAGAAGTAAAAAAAAAAAACAATATAAAACTAGAGCAGTATATTTGGTTGAAGTTATTAAAAAAATAAACAAAATATGAAAATAAACAAAAAATTGTTATTTGTTTACGAGAAGGAAGATAAATTTAACTTGTGTGCATTCGAATCAAATAATCCGTTTGATCCCATGTCTCTATGTCCATCTATCTCTCCACCTCAACATATATATATGCTGAAACTTTAGCAATATATATTTATATTTGTATTATTTTAAAACTCTTGCTCGCAATTTTCGGAATACATCGATAAAATTTGTTCCCCTTAAGTGTTTTGAGCTAAGAACGAATGCTATTAAACATTATTTGCATCGCGTTACTCCATGTATAAAAGTGGCAGTTAAAAATGTAGTTATGTTGCAAGAAATTGTTTTGCTCCCTTTTTGTCCGCCCGCAAACCCCGTCATTCGTTTCCCTTGTCCCGCTAGTCTGTTGATTTGTCCGAGCCAAAGTTATAGGTACTTCTCTGTCGATCATTATTTCGATTTCTGACAAATTCCTCATATTGATTCTTCACATACGTACAATGTTCATAAAAATGCGCTTTTTTTCCTAGACAAAAACTTATTTATTTACTTATTGTTTTTATAATTTGTAAATAAATTTGCAAAGTATGGATTTCGAGACTGCCGTATAAACTTAGATCATATGCTCTCGCCTGTATTGAAAGCTCTATCGCACTTGAGATTTGCATCCGCAACCATTGAGGTATTAGTCGCACTCCTTTCTCTATTCGGCTACTCACGCCGATAAAGACTTTATATGCATAATAATGTTTAATTATCAATACTCTACATTTTCATGTGTATTGCTTGGTCAATTTTCTTTATACATTTGTTTATATTCTTATACCTAAACATCATTATATATAAGACAAGACTAGCAACATTTCGCTAGCAACATTTGCGCAAGAAAATTTTCATATCGCAAAACAGGACTCGAACTATATACAAATGCTTTGAAAGAGCATAAGAGAGAGTATAAGAACTGAAACAAATATTAAAACACTAAAAACGACAACAAAAGTATACGCAACAAAATTAAAAAAAACAACAAGAGTTTACGCAACAAAGTTTGCTTAAGTTTGTATAACGAGTATGCATAAATCTATGCTCTACAAACATCTGTGCGCGAGATATTGCATAAATCTGTACTGAATATCACTGTATTCGCAAAGCGGCAGATAGATGTGATCAAAAATAGGATACAATAATATTTTTTGATTGTTTTTTCCAGTGAATATATATATATACATATGTTCGGATATAGTAACATTCCATATCATTTCTTAATGTTTATAATGGTCTACGACTAAATTAAAATAAAATGAACATTTACCCTTAAATTAATTCTTACAATATCGATGGCATTTCGAAGAAAAAGGTCATTATTGTTGAGGCCAAACAATGTATGACGCATACGCACTTAGTTGCGTTAAACTAAATTAAAATCCTTTAAAGACTACTGCAAATCTTAATTTCCATTGTGTTTGATCACAAATGTCTCGTTGTTTGAGGTACATCAATCACATTACATAAGAAGATAAGTGAAAGTGGTCTAGACAATAAAGGACACTTGCATTACGGTACATGAGAGTACGGTTTACTTATGGATGAGAATGCTTTCCCCGAAATCTACAAAATTTGAATCTGTGATAGATAAGTCCCTAATTAGAAAAACTATTGTATTGATTCTTTACTTACCTACCTCGACATTTTGCCACTGGAATAAGTAGTGAATTTATCTTAATAGAGTTAATGCTAATCTTCAATAAAAGATGCAAGCGGTTGTAACACTTACACCTTTAGCTAATATTCGGTAACGCTTTACCGTAAGTTCCTATCCTTATGCGAGAAAGTACAATTTTGTAATGCATATATAGACAAGATATTCTATCTCTTATTCGTTCAATCGCTTACTTCTGGGTGTTACAAACGTTTTGAAAGAATGAACATAAGTCTCACTCTTCCTTTTGGTATCATATTGCCGAGCATGTTTTTATTTATTTATTTCCATAAAAGCTCGTATTGCTGCCTATCGAAGCCGGAAAAGTTTCAGCTCGAAAAAGAGGGAAATATTTTATTCAAATTCCAATTTTTTTGAAAAAATGCATATTATCGTTAGTGCTGCCAAGTCTACAAAATCTTTTATTTATTTCATTATTTAATAATAAACAATGTTCCCATTGGGTATTTCGTACACAATACGTGGGCAAAATGCTGCTAACATTACAGAGGACGATGTGGCATCTCACCTACTCACAAAACGTCAAAATGTGTATTTCTTTGCTCTTTTCCAAGTAGAGAACAGCATGTATTTTAATTGTGCTCAGTCATCAAACATATTTCATTTTCGGCAATTTTTTATTTTGGGTCTAGTTTTTCTACAAAAGAGTTTTATATATTTATATGTTTAAAGTGATATAAGTGCAATAAAATCTATTTATTTTTTTATGTAACATTTGTCCAAAGTGCATGTTATTGTTTGCTCGTCTCTATTAACATATAAAGCAAGTAAGAGTTTGTGTATGTGTGTTATTTACGGGGAAATACCAATTTGGTTAGGCTCTCTTCCGCTTGTGACGATTGAAATACAGTGAGTCTACAGTGAGTGATTCTTGTAATAGGAAGCTGATACTAGAATTTGTCAGGAAAAACGGCAATTCTTTGTTTGTTTTTTTTTTTTTTTGCATTTTTATATGTATTGCCTAGTAGTAGAAATTAGTAAAATAAATTTTTATGATTGGACAATGGACTAAGTTTATTTTTGGACAAGCGCACACACCCAGTATTAATGAGAGTCACTGTAGATGCTTACTAATCCATTTATATACATCTAGTGGTAAAGAATATTATAACATAGTTCAAGATGGGAAGACGTAAGCGAACGCTAAGAAAATAAGAAGAAAGGCATAAGCAGAGCATTAATAGAAGTATAAAGATTGCATGTGCGATCTATGATTTCCCTCTTAAATTTCATTTTTTGTAAAGATTTAAGAAATTTGGATATTATTAAGAAATTCTTCTTTTAATTATAGCGTTTCATGTGGAAAAAATGGATAAAAATTTAAACGAAAAACTTGCAGAATTCCAGATAGCGATGGGAAACCAGATGGAAGTAAGCACAAAGTTACATTATGAATCAAATGAAGAAAAAAAAGGAGGAAGATTTACAAATCCACCAAACTCGAATGATGATGCGGTCCTACTTCCAAAGGTATATATGTCCATTTTACCAATGAATTAATTAAGAGAGATCGTAAGTTATTGACGAAAGTGAGAAAAATATGGTCGTCCTTTTTATGGTTGCTTCAATTTCATGTTAACGGCGGTCATTTATGGCAGTTCCGCAAAAAAATGCAACGTCATATCGGAAATCAAGAAAAGGTGGAGTAAATGATTATAAATATTTAAAGGCCTTTTCATGTAAATGAAACCTCACAGGCTTTGTCAAAATATTTTTCTTCTAACTTTTTCCGAAATGAGTCTACTTGACTTATGAGATAATAGTGTTAGTGTTGAATTAAGTGAACTAAGTTAAAAATCTGTCATGATGTTAAGAACGAATTGATTTTCTATTTTTACATTTTCATTATAGAATTTCAAAATGAAATCTTTAAAGCAGATTCTCTCACAAGAAAAGTCCATTTTCGTGAAGATAGTTAGGATATGAAGAAATTTATTTAATTAAAGCTTTATAATAAATTACAATAAAATAGGGACAAATATTGATGTTCACAAGATTCAAAAAATCAGTTGAAGGGGTGCGTTTGTTAATTATTAAGACGCTTAACAAACGTTTATCAGAAACCTTATAAAAGATTACTAATATAAGGTTTTGCGTCTATCCAACCAGGTTTGTCTTGAATGTCATTGGAAAAGCGTAACGTTGGCGTACAAACTCTAAATACTTATTTTTTTATGAAATTTGTAAATGGATTTAATCTCCCTATAAACTGTAACCATGTATAAAAACCGAAAAATCTTCGGCTTACAATTTATCGCAGATATTGATTCAAACCTTTATAGAAATATATGCAGCGGCCACCTAGAAAATCATAAAAAATAGAATAGGTCTTATTAGTCCAAAGGACTAATATTTACTTACTTATTTATAAGCTGTACAATGTGTTGATCTGATACGATACTCACATAACGGACAAAACATCTGGCAAAGGATTATTGAATAAAACTTTTTTTTTTTATTTTTTACCTTTCCAGAATACTGAAGCAGACGAAGGAATAAAGACAAAAACGACAGCAGACAAGAGCAACAAAGATAATAATAATATGAAGAAAAAATTTGAAAAGAATTTTAAGCTGATACCCTTCGTCAGATTTATTCGCCAAAATGAATCTTTATTTCCAACAATATTTGGACTTTATTTTAATCACAATGGGGAAGAATTTATTACTCAAGATATCAAAATAGAAACAAATCAACTTGGAGATACTTTTCAATATCATCCGAGTACTAAAGGCGCCGAGGATTTTCACGGTCGTTACATAAAATATTTTATAAGAAAGCATTTAGCAAATAAATATGATGTGGAGCTAATAGATCGTCTTGCAGAACACGTGGTGGAACATCCTGAAAACTATGAGACGGGTAAAAATCCTAAGTTAAAAGAAGCCATTAAGAAACATTATAAAATATATAAGGACAAAAATACAAAAGCTATTGATATTCGCTATAGTATTAAAATTGTTTCGCTTTCACGATCTGTAATGTGTCAAAGAAAAGTACCAAGAAAAGAATTTCATACTTATTATAAGAATTTATTGGCTATCATGAAATATTTGGATAGGTTAACATATAACACAATTGAGATCTATCCCGAACTCGACTGTGAATATTTTCGAGCTGCATCAGTTATTCTATTCGATGATGAGGTTGCGTTTGAAATTATGGTTTCTAAGTTTGATTTAAATGCCAAAAGGGTCAAATACAATAGGAAAATTTTCCAATTAATTTTACATTCGTTTTCCTATTACAAACGAACTGGTAAAAGAATTCGTAAGCTTGTTATCTACAATCCCCTCATGGGTGAAGAACATGTTGTGAAATTGAATGATATTGATTTTAAGTTATTTGAAGAAGCTTTAGATAAAGATCTAACGGCCTTTCAATCAAACAGTTATTATAATAATCACAAAGAAAAAATATTTCGATAATTTTGAAACAATTTCACATTAACTGTATACGCTTTTTCTTTTTATTACTTCGAGTGCCTTACAATAATTGTTAATGTAAATAAAAGAAATTTTTTAAAACCAGAGGAATATTTGGCTGATTCAATAATGCAAGCTTTTTGTAGTAAGAAGAGATGCTAGACAGTGAGAGAAAGTGAAGGGGAGACAACTAAATGGCAAGACATGCCCAGAAATTTGAGAAGCAGAAGCATATACAATTTTGTACTCTCAAGTGAGTATGGATGGACCAGGTTGTAAATAGAAAACAAATATAGTAGAGTATATAGACAAACAAAAAAAAAATCAAAGAAGGGGTAGATAGGGAATATAAGTTGTTCTCGCTTCAACTCGCTTATTTCATTCTAAGAAAGATTTTATATTCGCCAGATGCTTCAATAAAGTTCAATGAAAATTGGTTGAAAATAAGTTTACAATTAAGAAAATATATAGATATCCAAAGAATTTGTAAAGAAATGTCTTCAAATATATTAAAAGATTGATTAGAATACTTTATATGTATATATGTATATTAAATAGCTTATAAACAACAATGAGTAAAGATAAATGCAAACTTACCTTTGGAATATGGCGAAAAGAGAAACTGATAGTAGAAAAAATTTGTGATAAGAATGGCTGCCGAGATAAAGTCTGCACAACGAAACAATAATCGCTTTAGCACCAGAAAGCCTGAATTATTAAGCAAACTAGAAGGGAGCGTTGATGATATCAATGCCGTCATATTAATACCCGGTGAAAATGGAATAATCAGCGTATCAGACGATAAGTAAGTGATGAGGACAATATACGTAAACTCTCTGCACTTATCGTATCTGGGTTATTTGTTATCGAATAAATTGGAAAATATTACCGAAGGCGAATGCAATTACTTGCCATTAAATTTAATTTAACCTCCGCAACTTCCACTACTGGTGAAGATTTCAAAATTACACTTTTATTAAAGCTTTTGGAGCAGGTCTTGATGGAAGACCAAGAAAATCTTATTGAGAAAGTGAGACCGGTTTACGGTTTTAAGGTCGTCAATTGTCCAAACGGTCAAACTGGTTGTAAACTTTGAGAAATGTCCAAGTAAAATAATAAATAAATAAATAAAATAAAGTAAAAATAAATAAATAAATAAATCGATATTTTTTAAATTTTCAAATTTTCGTTTTATTTAAGTCGAGAGAAAATTTATTTAATCAGAGAGTCTGATATGCTACAGGTGTTGCTAGTAAACGTGCCATAGAAACACACACAAAATAACAATGTTTCGGGGAGAATTTTTCTTAGCTTTTGTTTATTTTTATTAAAAAATACATGTATTTTGTTCATTTTCAGACAAAAACGGGTTGATTTTGTTTAGATTCAAAGAAAAATTTGTTGCTAATGCGTATGAACATCGTAATATTAACATCATATTAAAAACAACTCTGTGCTGTAAGATAAGATAATTCAAATTAATTAAAAACAACTCTGCGCTGCACATATGTTGGAGGGTAAAATAAGATAATTCAAATTAATTTTTGAGGTGTGGTGATAGTGAAAAAGGAAAAAAATTTCACATTGAGCCCATTTTTCCAGCCAATAGTATCTTGCTTTCTAATTATGATTGTTTATAATTAGTTGATGAAGTCAAAGATATGGCCCTGGCTAAGAAATATTGCTGTAATGCAATTACTATCATAAGTGTTGTAAATTGCAATGCCGGGTTTATTAAGATAAAACAGCTATAAATACCGTTTGTCTACCATTAGTTTATTGCGCTCTATCTAGAAGAAGGGTATGAAGCTAAATTTAATTAGCTAATAGACAAACCAGAAATTTTAACATTAATTTTTTTATTTATTAATTAAGTTTTTAATTAATTTTTATTTTTAAATAAAGTTTACTAAATTTGGATCACACCCTGTAATATTTTGGGCGTCCTCTAATATGCGCGTTTTCGTGAAAAGTATGCCTTCGCCTGAAAACGATGAGTCATTTTTGATATGTTACCTTAAAAACGAGTGATTGTGAGCCGTGAACTGCACTTGGCGAAGTAGTGTATGTTATCTAATAGGTAGACTTGTCCGGCTTTAATGTACTTACTTGTCTTTTTATAAAAATATTGCCTATAACTGAACAAATTGTGGTTCCGGTTAACATGTTATAACTTATAGATTGTAAATTTTTCATTTCTCGAGTATTAGACTATATCTCGTTTACGTTTAGGTACATCACAACGCTATATATATGTATATATGTGTACATAAACTAACAGCACAGATACGATAGTTTCATATTCTGTCTCCACTTAGGCGATCGCGAGCGTTTCCACAAAAGAAAATCGGAAGACGGACATTTCTTAAACAGTGTGGAATTTTATGTTGATCGAATATTTGTTTTCAATATTTATCCCATCGCCGAAGGATGAGGGGTATATTCATTTTGTCAAAACATTTCCAAAGCTAAGAAGGATGTTTCAGAGACCCCATAGCATCGTATTCTCAATAGATTTAAGTATGTCCTTTCGTCCGTCTGTCCATGTAATTTCTATTATAAACATTCTCTATTTGACAAAAACATTAAAGATTCTTGCACGCAGGCCGGTGTTGATTGGCCAAAATTGCCTACAGCATTACGCAAACTGAACACGCCACCGTTTACCAAGGGGAATAAAAAGTGTTTAGCTCATTGCTGATAGATTACAGCAGATAAATCTACAAAAATTTGAACCTATATTATATAGGCAATGCTGCAGTACTTGTACAAGAGTGCAAAATATTGACCACGCCTACTCAATTCTAGAGAGCGCTATAATTTTTTTTCAGAAAAAAATCAGCCATGCCCACCTAATATTGTGGGATATGGAAATTTCCTCTTTTTTGCTTTTTTAAGAATAACGACGGAATATAATTTTCTTACTTCGTTTTATGCAAAGTTGAATGGAAATTGAACTCGAAGTGACTTGAAATTCGCTTAAATTGGACTTGAGTTTACTAGTTTAGTTCACTAGTTTACTAGTCCAGCCTCATTCCACTTAAATCTTTAGAGTTTGAAACAAGTAAGTAGTTAAGCAAATAAACGAAATCGTTAGTGAATCTTTTTTTTTTATCTTTTTCTTTATTAAATAAATTTTTCTTATTTATTAACACATTTGTAGTTTGTGTGTTTTTTATTATTGTTGTTGTTCTTGTTGTTGTTGTTTTTTTTATATTAATAGTAAATATAATATTATATTAGCAGAATTACATACAATAGAATATATTTTTTGTTAACTTAGTTTTCTTTTTTTTTTCTTTTAATTACAAAAAAAAAAAAAAAAATTTTTAAATATTTTATAAATTGAATAAAGAAATTTTAGGAATAAAACAAAAAATTATGAAAATTATCAGTGTCTGCATTTATATGATAACTGACCAATGATTTTTATTAAATTTTTTTTCCTCTTAACATATATAAAAAAAAAAACAAATTTAAGAAAAAACTTTTACTAATACATACATTATATGTTAAAGTGCGCTAACAACAGTTTTAACAATAATAATAATAATAATAAAACAAAAGAACAGTTTAAAAAAGCGAAAATAAAAACAGACAAAAATAATGCCTGAAAACAGGTTTGTGTGTTTCGCAAGATTTCCTTTGGGATTCGTTTTACATTGACCGCAGATAATAATTCTTTTATAAAAAAAAAAAAAATGTATGTAAATATTATGATATATATCCTACGCATGTATAAGTATTTATATGTATATAAACTTTTGTATATAAAGTTAAAAATTTGCAATAACTAGACTGTATTTAAGAGACAACTGGAACTGGGATTAAGACTGAGATTAAGAGTAAAGGAAGAATTACTGATGACTACAAAGAAGAATAATTAAATATTTTTTTTTTTCGATTTGGCCGTTTATTATCCTTTTTTTTTCTTTTTTATATTTTTATAAAAATTTTTCGATAATTTGTAAATAAAAAATATAAAGTTTTTATTAGTTAATCGATATAACTTTTCATTTTTTTTATTTTTTTTATAATAATACCCGATACCAGATGCGGTATGCGATGTGTTTTTGGCACATGGCCATCGGCGATTATATGGGAAATGATTCTGAATCAACCTAAGCTTGTATGTCCGCCTGCTTGCCTTATTTTTGCTGCTGTTCAGCCTACAGTTCGTAATTGTCGAGATATTTTAATGACACAGTGATGTGTTTGAGCTCAAACACGAACGAATTCGAAAACGGTTCGGATCGGATCACTTTTTCGAGCGGTTCCCATATAAGGTCTTACTTGAAAAGATCGACATATGGACAACTGAAGGGTGGTGTACGGTATTTAATGACGAACCGTGCCCCACTAGTGTTTTTCTTTGTTTTTTTTTTTAAATATAAAATTTTTTTATTTTTTATAAAATCTTTTTTTTCAATTTTCATTTGAATCAACATTAATAACAAAAGACGAAAAATTATAGCGAAATTAAATTTTAGAGAAACTCTCTTTGAGAAATTGAGAAAGAAAGTGAATTTTTGTTTCTCTAACAGTTAAAACAAACAAGGCTCATCAATACCGGTCTTAAGACAAATCTTTAATATCTGTCGCCTACATTCTGCGCAGGATATTTTGAGATGAACTTGTGAAGTCGAATGAGTTAACCATAGACCTCAAGTAATAGAATTTTTTCAAATGCAGGCAGATTGTACCGATTTTCAAAGCTTAACTTGTGACTTGTGGCTATCAAGTAAGAACATATATAGGCGTAGGCCGCTTAGCATGGTACGTACTAGTAAAGCACACTTGCAATGCAAGGCGGTACAAAATTTGCGAATAAGACAATTTCGATGCGAAACGATTTCAAAAAACCGACTATATATATTTTTCAATGCTGATCCGCATGAGAAGGCGAGTGGGTAAAAATCGCGACTGCCAAGTCTATGGTCGCTGATTCAAATCCCAATGCGGCAGAGTTTATGTTAATCGTAGTTGCAGTGTGTGCTCAATCCCACCGCTTCCCTATCTATTTCTCCTTCATCACTTCTTGAATTTCACAATCAAATATTCATCATAAAATTGTGGACCTTGAGACTTGGTTTCGATACAATACGCATCTTTCACATTTTTTTGATTTATCTCATATCTAATTTTAAATCATTTTGTTCCCTATGATATATTAGTTTAAAGAAAAAGGGTGTCGTATAAAACGGTTTCGTTACAGCACGGTATGTATTAACCGTCTTGAACAGGGGACGCCTGTTAGGGGAGATTTCGGCTTCATGGCTTATTTTTTGCAATCACAAAAGTTCCGCGAGCAGACGTCACGGACGTGACGAAAGATCTCAGTGTAATTGGAGAAAATTTATGCTTTATGTTTATTATCCACGCGACCTTCTTCTGATGATCTCTGACCATAAATGGAAAGCACATAAAGTGATCAAATCTAAAACACGATAGTTTAAGCCAGTAGGACGAATGCGTCACTATTCTTCCCTTCTGTAATAGGAGAGATGGTTCCTAGAGAACTTAGTAATATCCTCAATCTTCTACTCTATATTTCTTAATGAGAGAATTGCGGCAAATCTTGCAGCCAGAGTAGATGATGGGTATGAAATATGTGCGCATAGTGGTACCCTGGATCGCGAAAGTCCCATATCGACAATTTTCAAACATATTTGCTTACGGCTCACGAACTCTCCGTTGCGCTAAAGAAAGAAACCTCTGTATTCAGTTACTGAGAATCCCAATCATTCTTTTCTCTAAAAAAAATTTGTCAAAAAAAACAACACTTTTTCATTTTGTTTCAATGACTTTTTCACCCTTGAGCTAGAAATCAATATCAGCAGTGCTAAGGACTTTACTAAGCTCTCGAACTTTTGAAAATTGTCTTTTGCTCCTTTAGTCATGCAATTGTATTTTTTCATTCTTATACCACATATATCTAAGTTGATCCAATGATCAAATTGCTTCTTTGAGATTTGGTTGACTTTTTTTAAAGTCTTTTCTTGGCTTTTTAGACTTTTTTTAATATAAGAAGAACTGAAAATAAGACATGGAGAACGCCTAGCATAGTTGCAATTCCGGAAGACATTGCTGTTCGGCCCAAAAATTCGGATCGTCTTATTATGATTTTCTTCCTTTCTATCTATAAGTAATCAGATTTGAATTAATTTGGAAAATTAATTTTTTCACTAAGCGAACATGACCGCAAGAAAAGTCGAAATTCGTTGTTCGATTGTGTCTTAGAAAGAAATAAATTTTTAAAGCATATATGCATTCAATATATAGGTTTTCTTACAGTCCTCTCCTTTCCAAATTTGGAAAATAAAAACTTAAATTATTTAAACTGCAACTTTAACAAAAAAAAAAAAAAAAAAAAGAATAATAAAAAGATTTTTAGTTTCCAACAATTTCTTATTTCATTTAAAAAAAAATTCTCCATATTTTTTTTTACTTCGACACGTAAAATGTTATAATGCAAATTTAAGCTTGCATATATATTTTTAATAACAAAAAAAATTTTAAATTATAAATATTTTTGAAAGTAAAAATAAACAAAAAGAAGGAATCTTTTGCTTAATCTTTCAAAAATAACCTACTTTTTCGTAATTACAATTCCAAAATCGTTTATGCATAAAAAAATTTTTTTTGGTACAACAAGGGAGAAAACAATAGTTCTAGACTTCTTCTCTAATATCCCACACCACTAGTATGTGAAGTAAAACTTAGGGCCTTGGTGTCTGCTATAGCGACAAAACGATTTTTTAAGTTATCTTGAAGGAGCTCTGCTTAAAAATATCATAAAACCGCATTAAAGGTGTAAATAATGGTGAATCCAATATAGTCAAAATCGCATGTG
The DNA here is from genome assembly GCA_001077435.1 of Glossina morsitans morsitans. Taxonomy (NCBI): domain Eukaryota; kingdom Metazoa; phylum Arthropoda; class Insecta; order Diptera; family Glossinidae; genus Glossina; species Glossina morsitans. The sequence continues at coordinate 8,529 of CCAG010021864.1, read as the reverse complement.
TTGCCCTTGCTACGGCTTGGTAAAACGGGAAATGTTGGTTCCCGACTAAAAGAAGTTCAGCTCATAAATAGATCACTTAGCGAAGCTTTTCGCGCAGCCCAGCTTGGGATATAATATTTCGCAGATGAGGCGTCCATCATCCTCTCTCATCTGGTTTTACGAGAAATGCTTAACCAGCCTGTCACAATTCAAGATATCTCTCGAACTTAGCTTAAGATAAAATAAAGTTTAGCAAGGCATTCAATGATATTTATCTGATTTCTGAGATGAAAGTGGTTGTCATTTCACCATCAAGGAATATCGTCTCTACAGAACAGTAAAAGTTCAGCAGAAAACTTTCGCAGATATTTCCATCGCTATCCATTTCTAATTGCAGTCATTTTTATTGTTTCGTATTATGTAGCACTCCACCAAAAAAGAGAAGAAACAGAGAAGACGGGCTAAAACCCCCAAAACAAAATAACAGGGGAGCACTGTACGCAAAATAGAAAGCTTCTAGTACGCAAAACTGCTTCAGTGTGAACTAAAAATTCATTTTTTGCATGTGAATTTCCTGTAGAGACGTGGTAAGTGAAGTTTCTAGCAATCGATCCGAATCATTTGTTCTCCCAGGTATTCGTATAAAAAATAGTTGTTCATCTTAAAGCGCAAGGCTTTTAAAAATATGTAGTTGATCAAGGGATTTAAAGAAGTTGAAATACTGACCGAAGACAAAGGTAGTGGTAAAGAACACATTCGTTACATTGGAAGTATGGCAGGAAGTTGCTTCCGAGTCCGGTTAGTTCCCATAAAATTGTTAGAATGGTGCTATATCTACTAAGTGCAAAGGTCAATCCTAATCGTCACGTTGTTCTTCCCAACTTCGACATACGATGTGAAATATCTGAGAATGTTCAGTGATCGTTTATTCGCCTAAGCCTTCGAAAAACGATTTACAAGTTTACCAATACAAATACATTCGTAGGCAGATAGGGATCGTAAGATTTATAAATCAATTCTATTAGAATGTATTTACAGAACTTGTGCAACATATAGTGATAAAATTTTATTAGGAAATTCGACAAGATCGGATGGACCGATTGTAACGTGTTTTCGTCATACACTGTTAACTGATTATGTGTCGACACCGTTGAACCACTGAAACCAGAACCGACAATTGGGATATGATGGAGCAGCATCACCTCTGAACGTGTTTGGTTGCCTTCGGTAGCACATTTCTTCAAATGAACAACAAAAGTAATGAATTTGGAAGAAGAAGAATTTTGAGCACTCATAGATGAGATTGTAATAAACTAACTTGACAAAATGACATACGCGCATTCTAAAATAAGATGAAATTTTTTTGAGGAAATCCGAAAGGGACGAATGGACGGATCATGACATATATATTCGTCATAATACAAAATTTTTTGTTTTTCTTCTTCATGTCGTATGCATTCGTCATACGCAGTTAACCGGTTAAGAAGAACAACAATGGATCAAAGGAACATACATTGCTTGCTAGTGGTGCAGGATACATAAGTTTTCTTAAAAATTTTCTGTATTCAAAAAGGGGAAAAACAAACTTTTTAGATAAGTTCATCAAATCTTTATAAAAAAAAAAAATAAAAAATTTGATTTTATGTTAAAAAATATTAATACAAATAAAGAAAATATTTTTTTTGTTTAAAAAATAGTTTAAAAGGTTATTTCAAAATTCAAATGAAAACATAAACAAGAAATCAATTTTAAATTTAAAATAAAATTGGTTTATAAATTTTCAATTTTAATTCATTTTTAAAAAAAAATTTTTTTTTTTTTTTTAATTAACATAAATAATAACTTGTACGAATAACATTTCTAAAAATTTGATTTATTTTTTTTAACAATCATTTTAGCATTTAAAAAATAACTAAATATAGATTTTTACACATTTTCAAATAGAGAAATTATACAAAAAAAAAAAAATGTTTTTGAACTTTAAACAAAAAAAAAATTATAAAAAATGTTCTTTTTGTTTTCAAACATGGTCCTCTAAAACACTAACAATATTTTGGTCAAGTTACTTTTTTCAAACAAAAAAAAAATTTTTTTTCAAGTTTACATTTTTTTTCTTTTTTTTTTTTTTTGCTCTAAATATCAAAAATATTATATTAAACTTTTTTCTTCGTCTGATTACATCTTAGTTGGGTTAAGATTATTATTTTATTTATGAAAAACTGGGCAATTTGATTTTTATATTGGCCTGGTGAAATTGGCAGGGAAGAGACCTTTCTCCTCGGTACCCTCCTTTTGACCCATAAGCCAGCCTTCTTCCTGTAAATTAGAATTAAAAAACTACATTTAACAAATAAAACGGCACAAAAACTTCGTACAACAAACATATCACATATAATATAAACTAATCGGTTAGCTAAGTAAAGGAAGCGTCTGTCAAAAAAGTAACCGGAATCGCTAATGCATTGATTCCATAAAGCAAACTCCACTCAAGCTTCATTCTGTTTACATATACAACAGATTAACTGAGTAAATGAAGTATCCGTCAAAAAAGTATCGGGAGTTGGGGTAGATCGTTGTTACTATAATGCAATGATTTCACAAAGAAAACTATATAACTCTATTCTGTTTCATATATATAACCTACCACATATATAACAGATTAACTAAGTAAAGGAAACATATATTAAAAAATTGATGGGAATCGGTGATTCTATAGAGAAAACAACTCTACAACTGTATTCCGTTTTCTATATACAATATATCACATATAAAACAGCGTAACTAAGCAAAGAAGGTATCTGTCAAAAAAATAGTGGGAATTGGGATAGATATACTATATACTATAATGTAATGATTTCACAAAAAGAAACTCTATAGCTCTATTCTGTTTTATATATATAACCTATCACATGTACAACAGATTAATTAGGTAACGGTACGCATCTGATAAAAAAGTCAGGATAGATGCCACATATCACAGGTAAAACACATTAACTAAGTAAAGGAAGCACCTGTCAAAGAAGTAACGGGAATCGATATAGATCAGTGTTAGTGTTATGCAATGATTCTAGGGGGACAGGTCTATAACTCTATTCTGTTTTATTTGTGATATGTGGCATATATAAAACAGAGGGGTGTGTCTGTCAAAAAAGTAGTGGGAATCGGTATGGATCAGTATTACTGCAATGGAAAATAAATAAAACATATACAACGGATTAATTAAGTAAAGAAGGCACCTGGCAAAAAAGTAACGGCAATCGATCGATCCCTGTTGCTGTAATGCAACGATTCCTTAAAGAAAACTCTATTCGAACTAAATTCTTTGTTGCATACCTCCATCCGTTTTGTCTAATATGAATTGTGTTATATACGTTGGCTTAAACTACTACACTTGTTCATAACATATTAGTCCACAAATCTCTTCGCCTACAAATAAATTCATTTCAGTTGAAATTGTTTGCTTCGTAAAATGTACGAAATTTCCGATACAAATAAGAACGACGTAAGTTTCAGTTGTTTACAAACTATGGTTCAGTGTATATCAAGTTTGATCGAAGTGCAAATTCCCGGTTTTTAATTGGTATAAACGCGAAAAGAAGGCAGCTTAAGCTACGGAAATGACTGAGTTAGCTTGGAATTTAAACGCACGTTGGAATGTGGTTTGAGGAATTTCGGGCAAAAAATTGTTGCCTTGAAAATGACGAAAACTTGCACATGTCGGTCCGTTCCTAGCAAAACTATCTAAGGAGATTGCTTTCATTTAAGTGTGGGAAGTTTTATCGCACATCGCATATTCTCCAGATCTGACCCCTTCCGATTACCATTTATTCACATAGATGCAGTCATATTTAGCAGATCGGCAGTTTGCAGAAAATCGATATTCGTGTGCGAAAATAGATCGATGGCTATCGGCAAGGGCATCCATAAGCTATCCGATAAATGTTAAAAGGCCACTGGTAACGGTGATGCAAATTTCGACTCTTAATCTTTTTAAATAAAGTTGAATTTGATCAAAAAACGGAAATAATTTATTTGTATACCTAGTACCAATAATGATTGTATCATCTTTCATTACATCCTGTTTCCCGATACTTTCTCGACATGAATTTTTATTATTATCACACAGGAAGTAAGGATTATTTCAAGTTGAGAATTTACAAAAAAGTTTTCGAAGTGAAATTTTTTTACCTGATCTTCGGGGTCATCGTATTCAATGACTCGAATGATGTCGCCCACTTCGAAACTTAATTCATCGACATCTTCTTTAACGTAACCGTAAGTGGCTTTAACACGATATAGAACACCGGGTGGCAAATCAGTTAGCGTAGCATCTAAATTTATTTAAAAGAATAAAAAAAAAAAAACAAAGGAAAAAAAATTTTTTTTTGTTAGAAAACAATTTTTCCTTTTTTCCCAACTTTTATTTATATTTAAGTTTTTTTTTTGTAAAAATTAGTCTTCAGATGCTGGTGTTTGGCAGTTTTCGGGACACATACAACAAAAAAAAAAAAAATTTGGAAATCCTTTAACAAATTTTCAATCATGCCTGCGAGAACGTTGGTTAATGTTTAAGCAGTTTTGGAAAACATTAATAAAATTGGGTTAACGTGGTTCGTGTGTTAATTAAAAAAAAAAAAATAATATCATAGTGCTTTGATTTTTTTTTTTGTTTTTAGTTTTAAATGTTTTTGGATTAAATTGAAAAGAAAAAAAAACTTTTTTTCTTTATATTTAATTTTTATAATTTACAATTATTTTTTTATTGTCTAAATAAAAATGATAGAGAAGACAAAGGGATAAAAAAAAAGGCCACAACCGTTTTTAATACAACTCTGATCGATTTTTTAAAAGTACAATTTTTCCGCCACACCAACGATATCAACGGCAAGGTTATATTCCGAAACCAAAAACCCTGCAAAATATTAAATTTAAGTAAATAAATGTTTATAAAAGATATCTACATCTCCAGCAATAACGTAGAAGGAATAATATAATCGATAATACTCTTGAGGGCTTTGGGGGGTATGTATTACTATACCTAAGACCCCGTTATGTTATTCTACACTCTCTCTTATTTAGGACTTAATAAATCTGATTAGATTCTTCGGCATAATGGGATATACTTCAGTAAGTCACAGTTCAGCTGAATTTTGGACCCGTAGGCGTAAAATGTGCTGAATGCACAGAAGTAAATTAATTCACATATTGACTTAATTATTAAGATTTTCAACTTGGACAGATTGGGATAAGGAACTTATAAAAAAATCTTGGATTGACTTTTTTATTTATAAATATAATGCGATCAAAAAGAAAGGTCGTGGCGTTTCTCCCAATAAATACTTTTCTAATGTAACCAATCACTGAGGGGAAGTCTCCGGTTTAAGTAACACGGTGATGGTCGCAAAGAGGAGAGGAAAGAGCTCGGGAGGTGGTATCTGCGGCCTAGTAGATGTGTGCCCAAGGGTGTCGCCTTTACCGACTGAGAGTCCCCCTAAGGTAGGCTGTCCCCGCGAGCGCTAACTTGATAGTCGCGGTTCTTTTCTACTCGGCTACTCCTTAGGTGGACAATAGCTTTAGAGACGGGTCCGTTTGATAATACTAACTCCATTAAGCCATACGACAGGGCATGTAAAAGCTCAGGCAATTAAGAAAAAAAAAACATTGTGACATTTCTTAATTCAGGCGAAAGCGAGGGAATGAAAAATTCATAATATTTGGGCTAAAGCGATAACTCCTTGCAAGCTTGTGGAAAAATGGGTGGTGTTTATGGTGGAGACGCTTCATTAAAATGAACAACACGCACAAGCTATTTGCTCGTTTCCATGCTTTGGTAGACCCTTTAAAAAGAACAACTTAGGAAGACCAAAATTTTTCAATGACGCCCTTACGGAACTAAACATCAATCCTTGGTTTAACATTTCTACAACTTTTGTTTACTAAAGAAGTGTATGCCCATATCATCATCAATCATTTCTAGTAATAAATTTCATATATATTTGTAGTCAACTTTTGGCCTTGATTAATAGTTTCTTCATATTTCTTTGATCGGCCAGCCGAAGACCTAAGCGACATAGGGAAAATGATCGGAACTAACATGATCTTCCATTTACTTTATTCGGATGCAAAATAGTTTATATTCACGTTCTTCCATTTTTTTTTCTTTTAAATTGACTTGTTGGATCCTCTCGAGACCTAAATAATATGGAGACAATGGTTTTATATTGTGAATCCTGATTTCTCTAACCGGCGTCACTTGCGGCTCTCAGAAGGGCTTGAAATAAGCCTCGACATATCGATTTAGAAAGTGACTCTTACCATGTCTGTCCGTCTCTCCGCCTTGTTTTCTCATACTCAATCGAAATTTTTTAGATATTTTGATGAAATTTGGTACACTGACGTGTTGCGGTCCAAGGGCGAATGCTACTGAAAATGGTTCGAACCGACCGTCTCACCTAAATGTACATTAGCATGGCTATTTAATTGAGGACATAGATGTAGACATCGATGGCTATTGTAGCATTTCATATCAGTTCATATTATAGTAGAGAGATCTTTGGTCCCGGTTCCGGAGGACGCTTTGCAACTTTTCTTTGCGATGCCTTTCTTTTTATATCGGAAGTGTTTACGTTTGCCTGACACGGCATACAAGGCAACATATATTCTGAAAAGGGAAACCTTAATGAACGTTAAATCTGCCTGAGCAGTCTCAGGGTAGTTGCGTGTCTTCTAAAATGCAAGCATTTAGGAAGTGATGTATTTTCTTCTTCTTTTTTTTTAATAAATTTTTTTTTGGTTTCTGTCTTTGTGCCTTTGTTCATAGCTCATGACTACAATGCGAATTTCGCTTTTGTTGCAATCTTTTGGGGGATTATTGCTTTACCCTAAAAACTTTAATTGATATTTTTTTTTTGGGAAATATCTTAAGAGCAGGTGACAGGTGTGCTTGTATGCTTTTCACTTACTCAGCGAATGATTTTTATATCAAACTTTATATGAGAATTTTCACTAACCACTATACTGAAAAGTTATTCTTTCTCTCTAAAGAGATTAGGACAAACAAGGAGAGAGACAGAAAAGGAAGCGAGAGAGAGAGAGAGATAAAGAGTCGTTTTTTTTTCATTTTAAGTATATTTCTATAATTTTTACCTAATTGTTGTTGTTGTTTATTTGAATCGTCTACGGTGGTGCTTGTTGTGGTAATGGCATTGGCATCTGTATCTTTATTGCCATTAGTGGTGGTGTTGTTATTGGTGATAGTAGTAGTGGTGGTGGTGGTGGTGGTGGCTGTGGCGGTGGCGTTGCTAGTCATGTTGTTGTTGCTATTTGTAGTAGTAACTAAACAATTCTCGCCATTTGTTGTTTGTTTATTGCTATTACCGTTAAGATTGAGTTCGAATGATGAGATGCTGCCAAGAGAAGCTGTTGTTCCTACAGATACTGTATTTGATGTTGCGGTTGAGACTTTTGATGTTGTTGCTGTTGCTGTTGCTAATGTTGTTATTGATGTTGTTGCCATCGTTGAATTAACGCTACTCAGATTAAGGTCATTTTTGATTTTGTGCAATTTTGTACCACTAGTTGGCGATTTCTCTTTGAGGGCAATTGTTGCGCTAAGTTCATTTATTGGGGCGGCATGATTGACGGTAGGAGAAGCGCTGATCGCTGCAGCAACAATATCTGCAGCTTTTGATGCTTCCTTTGACATAGCGGTTGATCCTGTTGTTGTTGACGATGAGATGACATTTTGACTAAGCAACTTTTCGGAATCTTTTGTTGTTGTTGTTGTTGAATTATTGCCCCCTATATCGTTTTCTATTACGTTGTTGCCAAGAACAGTATCAGTTGCCAGCATTTTTGTGCTCGGCGTACTTGTACGGCTGGGTATTACTGGTGATGATGAATCTGCTTTCGCTACTGCTACTTCTCCAATGGCAATGGGTTGCGTTGTATCCGGTGGTGGTGGTGTCGGAGAGCCTTCATGATCAAGTCGTTGTCCTAATGTTGAAGAGCTCGGAGATGGTGCTAATGGTTTGTTTGTTTCGTTGTTTTCATTTAAATCATTTTTTTTTTTTTTTTTTAATGAAAGTTTTTTATGTTTTTATGTTCGTTGCCAGTCGATTGATTGGTTGCATGTTGTGAATGCGTTTATTTAATTTAATAATTTTATTGTGTATGTGTTGTTATTTATATGGATTTTTTTTCGATTTTGTTAGATTTCATTCCACAAAATAACAAAAAAAAAAAAAAAAAATACAAACAAACGATTAACAAAAAATAAAAATAAAAAAATGGGAGGAAAAATAAATTTTTTCTTTTTTTGCTAGGATTCGATAGAAAACGACAGAAAGAAAATTTATAACATGCACGCAGGCAAAAAAAAAAAAAAAACGAAAAATTTGATTTTGTTCAAGCCAAACTAATTAAACGAAAACAGTTTCAATAGAATTTATGTAAAAATATATTTGTTTTGCTTCAGGGTCATGGCATTGAAAATTTGAATAAAAAAAAAAAAAAAAATTAAAAAATTCCTTTTTTCATTTTAAATTATTT
>CCAG010021863.1:0-10542 GCA_001077435.1 Glossina morsitans morsitans | reverse complement strand
GCCCCTTTCAATTTGTTGGATCTAATCAACAATCAAGCTTTCTTTAGCCTTTCGTGTTCTTTACACATAAGAAATCTTGTCCCAGAATTGTTGTTAAATGTTTTCCAAAGAATCTGAAATTCCTCTAAAATCGGTGAATAGTATTTAGCCAAAGGATTTTTATAGTTCTCTTAGAGATGAAAAATTTGAATTTGATGTAATTTTAACTGAAACTAAATATTTCCAATAGGGGCTTATGAACACTCATGTGCACACTTTGTCTATAAAACAAAAAAGTAAGAAATTAAATAAAATAATATGTGGATGAGCAAACATAAGCAGTAGAAATAGCAACAACAACAACAACAACAACAGCAACTGAAACAATAACACAAGACATTAAAAAATAGAATAACGAACAAATAAACAAAAAAAAAATCATGATCAGGAAAGAGTAAAAACTAATAGCACCCATTATAATAAAAACAAAAACCAAAACCAAAAAAAAAAAAACAGAAATGTAAAGTAACAGTAAATGCAGCATATGTAACAACAATAACAACAACAAACAACAGATACGTGAAGTAAGGAATAGTCATTGCCGTAGCAGAAACACTAAAAACCGTACGAGCACTTGTAGCAACTGCAGCGGCAGCACTACGAACAACGGTAGCAGAAGCTGAAAGCACAAATAACTCGATAAAAAGAAAACACAAAGTAATCTGTGCGCTGCCTCTAAAAAGATCCTGAGATCTATATGCTTATGCATTCACATGTACTGATGCGTATGCATATATATCCACGTATGTACGCGAGTTTAAATAATGAACACTAAATAGAATTATGGTTTATTCTAAAAGAAAACGCGCTGCAAGTAGCACACGAGATATAACAAACGATTAAAATTAAAAAAAAAAAAAAAAAACCCACAAAAAAGTGATTCGTTTTTATATTTAATTTGCCGCGAAAATAACAACAACACAAACAACTTAGGAACAACAACATTTAGACAAATTTTAGACACTGATATTGTGTTTAACGCAATATCATGGGGTTTTCCCAGTGAACAAAGAAAAACAAACGAAAAAAAAAAACAAGACAAACAAACGTAGTTTGGCTGCTTTGCCAAAAAAAAAAAGAAAAAAAAAATTGCTTAAAATACGAAAACACGAAAACAAAACGCCGAAAAAAAAAATTCGCCATAGTGTGACCAATCGTGACAGTGTGACCAGAAGCTATGCTTTCAATGTGTGTTTTCTGACAGCCATCACCTAACGAATGATTGATTGATATGCAGTCAGATATCTTTGTTTTGTTTTAAGTTCTTTTAAGAAATGAGAACAAAAACTTCGAACATGTCTTCCTCGCTGAAAATCGATACCATAAGCTCATCGAATTTAAACATTCCAAGCGTTAAGAACCTTAAGCTATTTCCTACTAATTGTAATGAAATTTCTCTTATAACTGTCACCTCGCCTTATGCAACAACAACGTTATCCGCCACAACTACAACACCAGCCGAACCAATGTCGCAGCAACAACCGTTAATTCATAATTATACGGCCGACAGTTGTGATTTAATGTCGCCTCCATTAAGTGCCAATGCACAGGAGCATTTTCGTACACCGCTCTGCAATTTGAAAAGAATCGAAGGCAACAGTTTGACTTACAATCATTTCATTAGCGCCGAGGCGCACTTTCCCGATTTCTCTCAACTGACTTTTGCTGCCAGTGAAACGCCCAATTTTTTATTTAGCGAATCGCAAACTAATTTACCGACTGTCATAAGTTTTCTTGAAGACGATGAAAGGCAATCGCCTGGGGACGATTCAATAAAATCTGAATCCATGCAGATCGGGCAAGAGCCGCCGTCATCATATCAATGCCAAAAACTGAACCGTGCAGATGTGTTTCGTTTCGAACCAGAACATATCGCACGTTTAACTGCATCCTGTCAATTTGAAGAAAACAATACGAATGCAACAGTTAGTTTTATGCAGCAACAACAAATGCCATATACCGCGCAAACAACAACAACAACAACAACAGCAACAACAGCAACAACAGCAACATCATCAGCAGAGTTTGTTGATTCATTTAATAGCGGCACACAAATGCAGCAACCTTCTGCCGAAGATCACACTATGATCGGGACGAGTGACTATTTGAATTTAGATATTGAATACTTTAACTATGATGAGATAAACTGTCAATCGAAAAATCAATCGCCTTGTTCTACACCGCCTTTAGATCCTTGGATGAACATAAATTCCTCGGAGACATTGCAGCAACCATCGCGTCAAGATTCGCCTAAATTAATAAATACATCGTATGATTACCACTACCATCAACAGCAAACACTTGATGACATTAAACACGCAAATCATCTTAAAACGAAACTTCCATCGATGATGTCTACTTTTGGTACACCCAAGTATGAGCCGTTATCATCCTTTGCTGCTAGCAGTGATATGTCGCAATCATCGTTATATCATCATCATCAAAATCAAACGCATCAACAACATGAAGAACAATCATGTCCTCATGTTTTCAATCAACGCGGCAGTGCTTCTTTAACATATCAATATGAACAAAATTTTCTCACTACTCCCTCATATGCCGAGGAGTTGGATAATTGTAATTTACTTAATATGGATAAACCGAATCGTGATCATAAAATTATTTGGACCATCGATGAATTAGATGAAATCAATGAGGAACTTATAAATGAAACAGCGCGTCTAACACCCAAATCGATCAATTTCGATCCGGTCAGCTATTTATGCGATAATGATAATAATGTGTCTCATACTGACGAGGATGAAGAAAACGGTAATGATTATTTGCAGAAAGCCAAGAAAATTGATAACGACTCTGAGGATAATGACGATGTGTTCATTACGACCAAACCGAAAACAATAAAAACGAAACGACGCCGCTTCGATTCACAATCATCGGTTACATCAGCATCATCAGTTGGTTTAATCGGTGTCTCCTCTTCTTGTTCAATTTCGACAAAAGACGCAAATGGTGCACTGCTTCCGCCCATGATTTGTCGCTGGTCAGAGTGTTATGAAGAGTTCCCCAATCAAAAAGATTTTGTCGCTCACATTGAAAAATGTCATGTGGATGTTAAACGCGGTGAAGATTTTTCATGCTTTTGGTTGGATTGTCCTCGTCGCTATAAACCGTTTAATGCTCGCTATAAACTTTTAATACATATGAGAGTTCATAGCGGTGAAAAACCAAACGAATGTCCGGTAAGTTTTCGTTCTTCTGTTAGTGCTATGTTCCGTTATTGTTTCTGAGAATCGAGTGAAACGTTTCACACTGTAAATAAAGTAAAACGAACTCTTCACAACCATCATAAAATGAAAGCTTAGCGAACAAATCAAATCAACTCCCTTTTTATTTCGCATTTCTATAGTCACAAGTCCACAGCCGTCTGACGCTGTTAAGAACATTAAGAAATTGATGTCTTCTTAAGTAGGATGCTTAAAACCTTTTGTATACTAAATTTATTTATAATAAGTAAGAAAATTATGTCCGGTCGTGACAGCGTCTTTTATCCACCCATCAGTGCTATCCTAAAAAAGAATAAAAAAAAAATGAAAAAAAACTACATTTTCATACTCCGTAATATTTGATGGACGCTATAGTCAAAATAAAAATGAAAATTTATAAAATGTTTGCATTGTACTTGAAAACAGGCCAAATCGGTCGAGGATACGCCTATAGTGCAACGTGAATTGGGACCACTTCTGTCTTTCAAAAGGAATAACAAATTGGGGTTGTGCTCATTACCCACAAGGTACAGCCGGCAGATCTACAAAAATTTGATTGTATATTCTATGGGCGATGTTGTAGTGCCTGTACAAAAATATTATAGTTCTCCAAAGTTTAATTTTTTTGCATTACCTTTACAATACGCAAAAGCAAGCTTCAAAGTCAGTTGGCCAGTTTCAAATTCGGAATGTGTGTCCGTCTGTCCGCGTATCCTTCGTTCCGTCTATCTAAAAGTGTTGTATCTGTGGAAAAATTTTATCATTCAAAAAATTGAAGATGTCGCGTATAAATTTGCAAATGGATTTGAAATTGACTCAAAGCGGAGAAAAGACCCGCTGTCAACGTCCACACGCCTATGCAACAAAAACTGTGAACACTTTTGCTGTCCGCGTTCTTCGCTTCTTGCTCATAAATTGCAACACGAACACCAAATAAATGTCCACTTTTACTCTGAAAATAGAAACCATCAGCCGCGCCCACCCAATTCAGATCTATTTCCGTTTTTTAGTCGTTTTTAGGGTAGCCGTTATGGGTATGAAAGATTCGGTCACGACCAAATATAATTTTTTTGTCTTGTTTTTTAATATGACCATTCACCCGGCGGATGCCCCCTGCACGTGTAACATGGCGACGATCAGGAATAAATGGATGAAAGAGTGAAGCAGATACGAAAGAACCACAATATAGAGGATGTGTGCTCACTGGATAAGGGCTATCACGTCTTTCCCGACTAAGCACTTACTATAGCAATGACGAAGTATAAACGCATCGCATTGTGGATTCAAGCAGCGAACGCCAACTTTGTAGACGCGACCCTTATCTACTTGGCTATGGGAGATCGCTGTAAGGCCCATAAGATCAAGATGACTTAGACATTAATAGAGTAGCAAGATGAGTCCGTCAATTATTGCTTTCCATTAGATTCGTTTCTCTTATCATTTTATTCATTTACAAAAAGTTGCTGTAATGCTGTTTCCAAACAATTGCACCCTGAGGTTGAGTTCAGTTTTAATCGATTGCTTTAATTTTTTTTTTACGTTTTTTCTTTTTGTTTTTAACATATGCGTACACATGTGTTTCGCGGCTTTAATGACTATTGGCTGCAACTTTGATTTTTATTTTCGATAAAAAGCAATTTTATTATTGTTTATGAACGATTTTAGGATGACTTTTTTTTTTTCTGAATGATTACATAAAACGAATTAAAAAAAGAAATGGAAAAAAAATTCTTTTTTTTTTTAGTCCCGTATCAATAACGGGCGTATTAAACAGCCTCACTCTTATTTACTCGCAATTATGCTTCAACTACTTACTAACTATGCCTATAATTAAAACTGCTGTTGCCATATGTTACTTGTAATAAGTTGTTGACTTGTTGACCACGTACTCTTATAACTTGAGAAAAATTTTGCATTTTTACTTTACACTTTCATGTTCGTGACTATAAACTGAGTTTGATTTTATAGGGTTTCCTTTTAATCTTGTTTTCTCTATCTCTTTTTCTTTTGCAGTTCCCCAGTTGTAATAAAGCATTTTCGCGTTTGGAAAATTTAAAAATCCATCAACGTTCGCACACGGGTGAACGACCATACGGCTGTCAATATGAGGGTTGCTTAAAAGCATTTAGCAATAGTTCGGATCGGGCGAAACATCAAAGGACTCACTATGATACGGCAAGTATTAGAAAATTGTGAATTCTTTTAAAAGCAAATTTTCCCGTTAACTTTTGTTTAGAAAAAAGAAAGTTGTTTTTTTTTATTTTTGTATCTCAACGTGGTAGCTGCTATGCTTTAAAACATTCGAATGAGTGATTTATTGTACACTTTCGTCGCAATCATCTACAACTTACCAGCTGGAAGGTTGGGTGATGGTGTTCAATTTTCTTCCATCTCTCTTCGCAATTCATATAACTTTTATTTTCCATTTTTAGCATAAAAACCGTGCGTTTCCCTCTCTTTTTCAATTTTCATAAACAATTCACAAACTTTAGGGAGCGAATTGAAACAGATGCGTACACAAATGTCTACGCTTGCATGGGTGTCCATATGAACTTACGGCAGAGCTTCACAAGCCATAAGATGCAAAAGGAAGCATTTAAAACGAAAGCGAAAGAGTCAATGTATTGTGCATGTGTACATGGGAAAAACTACGTATTCACGTTTGCATGTGTGTGAGTTTTTGCATGTGTGACATTTTTGTTTATTATTTCGGTTGCTTAACAACTCGAAATAGTAGCGCCGATGGTAACTCGCTAACTAATGAAATGCAAGCATTTGCCTAAATGCCCTCCCGATGATCGTATGTAACCAATCGCTCAGTACAACAACTGAAAGGTTATTTTGATTCATAAAATTCGTTTCCTAGCCAGTTAAGACTGTCAAGTGCATTGCATACCGAATGCACTTAGTTCAGAGAGTGGCATGTGTTACTATCTGTATAAAGGTTTTTTCAGAGATTTGTTGAAGCACTGCCTTATCAAAAAAAAAAAAAAAGAAGAAGAAGAAAAACAAATAAAAAAAAGAAATTGGAATCAAGTAGTAGTAGTAACGCTACGAGGTACCATATAGTGCGGCTAAGGTTTTGCTTTATGTCCTTGATTTTTTTTTCTTAAAGAGTTATTTTTAATCAAACTAAATAATAAATGATTAAATCTTATTAAGCGAGAATTAAATAACCCTCCGTTAAAAATATTTCTGCGTAAAGAAATAAATTTTTTCCTTTGCTTGGAATACTAGGTTTTCTCCAAATTTCTACAGCACTGTCTATGGCAGTTCTTTGTTGATGGTCGCCGACAATTGAAAATATCATCCAAGTTAGCCTAACGCCACATACGCATCATCCCCTCCACTTACCTATAATACGGAAACTTATCCACTTTTGATCCATTATCGGGTGTTGCGACTTTTGCTCTTCTTACTATACATAGACCTCGCATTTCTTCAGCAAAGCTAGTCCTTAAGTCGAAATATCTATAAATTAAGCCTCAGCGACCCCACATAAACCATTATAACGTATATTATGTAACCCATATATATACTCTGTATGTAACAAGCGAGTTTTAATTTAGTTTCGTTTATCTAGCGGTTCATGTATAGGAATATTATTGGGATTCGCAATAGGAAGCGACTTTGAAGAAGACCAGGAGAAGGAGTTTAAGAGAATAGTAAACCGCTTGCGTATTTTTCTTTTTCTAAATAAAAGCCCCACTAGTCCTAGCTCACGATGTTGTGCATTTTTAAAATTCTTCTGTGATTTGAATGTAACTTGCATTTTTTAGACGACAATCTGTTTGCTCCTTAAGTTCGGGAGAGTATTCACTGAAACCTATTCAAAAAAATTATAATCCGCTGCTGTTAATGTTTATTGAAAAGATATGATTGTGGATATTAAGAAGCAAAGTATTTATGAATAAATCGAAAGCTGAGAAATAAAAAAATAAGCACCAAAAGGTGAACTTGAAAAACTTCAGTCGTATTTCGTACAATAAGTTTTGTTCACTTACATTTGCAGTCTGGCTTACTACTATCTATGAATTTTTATAATAATTAAAGTTTTCGACAATTTTTAATTTTAGAAACCTTACGCCTGTCAAGTGCCTGGTTGCACAAAACGGTACACTGATCCTTCAAGTTTGCGAAAACATGTTAAAAACCACACGTTACGCAACGCTAACGGGCAATTGATTCGTCGAAAATCATCCAGCAATGTTGCAAAGAAAACTGTTGACCCAAATAATGCCACGAAAACACGACGACATTCGGAATCGTCCATAGTCCAGGGGCAAACAGCAATGAATATTAATGACTTAACTCGTAAATTGAAACAAAATACGTATAAGCCTCGTAGCAATAGTTGCAGCGAAACGACAAATTTCCCCTCATCAACGGTATTATTAAATAACACTTATGAAAATGAGCAGAAATTGTTAAATGTATTAACTGACAGTCAGACAAACACTAACACTAAGGCGAAAGCGTTATCATCAGCACTACCAGCATTATCATTACCACCATCGCCGGCTGGAGTAGTTAGCATTAATCGCAATTCGATGAACTTTAATGAGTTGTCAAATTGCATTGTAACCATCGAGCATAAACAATATCAAAATTGTAACGAATCTGGCAACAATAACGGCTGCGATAACAATCGAATTACAATAATAGACACTAACTGTAGGTCGAATGGCAATGAACATGAAAGTATCAATCAATTAAATGAATTCCAACAACTGATGCAAGTTACTGTGAATAATCAAACAAACCTAATAAATAATATAAAAATGACTACAACGGCAGCTAACGGACAGCTAACTACAGCATCTGTTGAGTCATTGAATTGCAAAAACAAATATACAATGTCTGCAACAAATACTACCACAAATTCGATTAGCAACAAATACCGCAACAACCACTTCACGACCAATACTGCCACTATTGCCACTACAACAACTGCCAACAAAGTTAACGCTACTACAACTACCACAACTACAACTTGTGCTGGAACTAATACTAGCAACACTCTCTCTAACCTGAGCAATGACAACAATAACGCACATGAATTCGTTTCATTTGAATATGTAAAAAAACTTCTGTCCGAAACATTTGATTACATGGACGAGGATGGCGGTGATGATGACAATGATGATGAAAATAATATTCTAATGAAGTCCATGACCACCAATGATTCCGTTCGCTCTACTTCCATAGTTGCGACTGCTGATGTCATTAATGATAATGATAAGCAAAGTAGGGGAACAAAAACAACGTTGTCTATAAATGAAATTTCGAATATATCTGATAAAATTATAAGCCATGATCACGTTGACCAAGAATTTGTTAATAATTTTGATATGAACTACTTGCCAACATTTATGTAAAAATCGAAAATACAAAAGATTGCAAATGGCAAAGTCTTGCGCTTGATTACTTTGAAAGCTTAAATAAGTACCAAAATTATGAACCAAACAATTGTAACGAATGTTACCACGTATATAAATATGAAGCTGGAATTTTTTGGACACAACTTACACGCAAATGATAAGAAATATTTAATCGAAATATTACCCTTCGTTGGCTATACATTTTTTCCACTGGTCCGACTATTTGCGGAAGTTACGCCAGAAAAAGTTGTTGTATTTTTGAAGTAAATCGCTCAAGTGAGCAAATGGTAAGGGGAAGGACCCGAGTTCGGTGAGTAAGTTGCATTTGAGTGCGACCAACGTATCGTAAACCGGCTTTGCTGTATGGATGGATGGACAGATGTCATGCAAACGCCTTGAGTTGCCTTTTTCCACACAGCGAACGATGCAAATCGATTAACTATCCTTAGTGAAATTTGGCATTAATTGATTAACAATTAGTAAGATGCCATGCTCCTCTTGTCCCACGACGCACAGAATATCGTCGTCCTGCCAAGATGATTCTGTTCCGCAATCGATGTGGATGGTACGCCCGGATTTACCCATGATTTCTTCCACCTGGGATACTTAAAATAAATCCACTTTCCATCGGCAGTTAGCATAGGAGGAAAAGAACTGCTGAGGTATGCTTTTTATTTGGGCTAAAACTCGATATTTACTACGACGCTATAAAAGAAACACTTCTTCAGACGTGTCCATCTTCCGCAAGTGATGTTAAGCCCATGTATTGGCAAATTCCGTTTTCATATTTACATATGTGATAAGGTGTCTTCTCTTTAACTTTGAATATATAAAGAATTATATTTTCGCTTAATTTTTAAAATTTAAGAAGCTACCAAAGATAAAAAAAGTCAATGTTTCCTCTCCTTGCTTTGTTTTTAGTATCAATCGCTACAATCTACAATCTAGAAGTCATGCTTTAACTTTTTACTGTTTTTAATATTTAAGTATTTACCAAAGACACGAATCGAACGAACAACATCTGTGCCAACTAGGCTTTAGGTTTATATAATTATGCCCATTATTAGATTATAATACGCAACGTGGACGCGAAAATATTTGTAATTCTTAGAACATGTACTCAGCAATTCTAAATGATCTCAAAAGATTAGCATTTTGAGTTTTTGATATAATTTCTAATTTTTTAAATCGTTATAAAGAATAAAAAAAAAGTTAAGTGATTGTTAAGTCTTCCCTTAAAAAGTTCAGTTTTCCTTTTTAATACAAGCTAAAGATTTTTCTTTTTTATAAACAAAATTTTATATTTTTTTTCGACAATTTTAAATAATTTCCTTTTGGAAAAATGAAGGAATAAATTTTCCTTTAAAATATTTAAGGATTTTTCTTATATTGATCCTTTAAAAATTATAATTCATAGATGCATAGATTTTATCCAATATTGATATCGTATCTATGCTGGTTATCGTTGTTTATATGTAGGTTATAAGATACTATAAGAAAATAAGACAAAGTAATATTTGCTAAATAAGATTCATAAGATTCTAGTTGAAAATTTAAGACCTGTTGTTACTTATTTGAAAATTCTTAAATATAAATAACTAAGTTAACTAAAAAATTGTCAAATAATTTGTCAATAAAATTTACATCGCACCTAATCGAGTTTTATTTTGCTACGAATAACAAAGGAAGTATTAAATTCATTGACAAAAACAAGTAAAAACATTATAGACAGACACGGACAGACAACGGACAGACTTAGTGTGTCCGAATCGGTCGGTACAATAAAAGACGGGTCTATCTCCAGTCCTTCTAGATGCTGTTCTAGGTAGGACAGACGGACAGACTAGCTTAGAGCGTCCGAATCGATCGTTATAATAAAATGTGGGTCTATCTCATAT
>CCAG010021858.1:0-40855 GCA_001077435.1 Glossina morsitans morsitans | reverse complement strand
TCACCATAACGAGTTAATATCTGCAATATGCAAACAGAATGATCCACGTCTGAGGAGAATTGTAACTAGCGATGAAACCTGGATTCTGTATAAAAGTGATCAACACAATAGCACATGGTCAAAATATGGTGACCCATCTCAAACAGCATCAAAAGTGGATATGGACGGAAAGAAGATTTTGCTGACAATATGGTAGGATTATAAAGGAATTATGTGTTATGAGCTTTTGCCGCGTAAAGAAGCAATTAATTGTGAAGTATACTGTGAACAACGAACCAAATTAAATGGAGCCTTGCAGCAGAAACGTCCAGGATTGGTCAACCGACAAAATATTGTTTTCCATCACGATAATGCAAGGCTTCATATTTCTTTCCTCACCCTCCAGAACTTATTAGAATTTGCTGGGACGTATTGCCACATCAGCATATAATCCAGACATTACACCATCAGATTACCATCTCTTCCGTTCTGTACAAAATTCTTTATCTGACATTACTCCCAATTCAGATGACAGTATAAGTTCATATATATTAGGTGCTTGCACGTATTTTGACCATCAACATCTCTTGGTGAAAATTAGAAAGTAACGCAAAGTATCAATGTACACAAGGGTTAAGTACGATGATTTTGACCTTCTTCTACATAAAATAACAATTTTTGACTTGGTATTATTTTGTTACTTAGTGCACACAGATGCTAAGCGTGGTACGCTCAAAATTGCTGCTTTGAAGTTCATTACTTTTGTTGCTTGCTATAAAAAACATTTGATGCCGAAGCCCATCAAACATTTTTGGAAGTTTATGGTAATGCTACTCCATCATATCACAATTGTCAATTTTGGTTTCAAAGGTTGTGTCAAAAGTGGTGTCTGACGTTTGCATGCGAGGGAAAGATGCCAAAGAAGCGAAAATGGCTACCATACGAATTGACTGAAATTTCCATTTCGAACCATTTTAATATTGCCAATTCCAATGCTTGCTAGGCAAAAAAGGGTGGAGTTTTCTCTGGCATATTGCGACTAGCAATGAAAAGTGGGTTGACTACTATAATCCCAATTGTAAAAATTCATGGGTTAGTTCAGGAGAGCCATCATGATTGGCAGCGAAATGGAATATTCATTCAAGTCATCCTCTTGCATGACAACGCTCGCCCACACGTTGCAAGATACACTGTTGCAACTGGAATGGGCCGTTCTGCTGCTGAAGAAGTGGGAATATGGGTCGATGATTGTATCGGTGTCAAACCAATATCATTCGTTCGACACGATTTCGCTATGTCGTCAGAAAGATGGGAAAAAGTTGTGGAAAATAGTGCAAAATATTTTGATGAATATATATTATACCAATTTTTCTCAATAAATGCACTTTTCAAGTGGAGAAATTATCAAAATGCATACAGGCTTCCAGAAGAAAATTGTTTTTCTGCTAGAGATCAGAAATTTTTTGAGTAGGGAATAATCAAAGTGCCTGAAATGTGGCAATTTATTGCTGGACAAAATGAGGAATAACAATTTATTCCTTGTATAAAAAAAAATTATTTTGTTTCATATTGAAAAACTGTACTCTCTTCCGGATTATCTAATATCTTATATGTTTATATATTTAATTATACCAATAGTAGAGTCAAAATGATACGTTCTTCAACGTTACAACTTTTAAGTAGATTGTGTTCACAAGAGTCGTGTGAAAAACCTACGATTTCGTGGATTTTTTCACGGTTTGGTCAGTCGGCGCCTTTCTTTGCACACGGAATATCTTGGCTCTATTACACGATATTGCTAGGTAATGGTTTGCCATACGAAAATGTTATTAAGTAAAGCAGATAAAATTTATAAAAATTTGTGTTTAGAGTTGTTGAATCCCTACCATTCTGTCCCTAGATGATGAGCCAAGCTTTAGCATTTTCACCAAGCGTTGGCGCTGATGTGTACTCAGCAAAACGGTTATCAAACATCGTAAGAGAGACACGAAACCGTTCAACTATAGCTTTACTAAGCCGTTCGGGGTCGGGTGAGTCGAGTTGTGTACAGTTAGTTTGCGTTATTATGATCCTATTAAAGAAGCAATAAACCTAAAAGGCACGTCTATCAACGATTTCGCCTTGCAAACGCTGCAGTCGAAATTGAGTTTAGTTTCTTAAGAGTTGGTACTTTTCGATCGCCAGCATCGCATAGTATACGGTATTAATTGCTGTGATCTTATCCCTATGACGCAAATCATTGACGCTGCGAAGATGGCGAGCATACATGATTTCATTACGTCTCCACCTCAACATTACGATACGCTCTTAGATTCCAAAAGAATTGTATGATCGCCCAGACAAAGGCAAGCTAGAGCGGTAGTCCAATCTAAAAGGTCTAATATGAAGCGACCTGTGCTTCCGATAAGGAAAGTGAGAAAGCGCTATAACATGTTTTAGAAATAGCACGTAGCGGACGCACTTAATTAACTATAGCTCTTCTTTTAACCACTGTACGCGACGTTTATGTATTAATTTCATGTGTATAAATGCATCCACGGCGAATTAATAAATCTTAAGAGTATTTATCGTACATAACATATATAACGCCATAAGCGAACTAACGTTTACTTTAATTCCTTTTATATATAAGATTGAGATAAGTTTCTTTTCGAAAGGGTGTACCATGTACAGTAATACTTTCATTTCTTCTATTATGCTCATAATTATGGATGGCGGTCTTGCATCAAACCACGATTCGTTGGAGTATTTTGACGTTCTTGAATAGTGCAAGATAGCTTATGGAATCGCTCCAATGGCAACCCCAGGTCCTCAGTTAATACTAACAAGTTTGAAAACCGGTTTCTTGGTGTGAAGGCTTGGTGTAAAGGCTTTTCTATTATGAAAGTCTTTGATGTAGACGTTTGTCGCTGTGAAGGTTTAGCATGCAGCATTGGCGTAAAGGGCTTTCCGTGTGAGGGTTTTGTGTGGAGGTTTTTCGAAGGCTTCGAAGGCTTGATATGAGGTTTGATATAAAGGTTTGCTGTAATCTTTTGGTGTGTCGTTTAGATTCGGAGGTTTTTTAGTATGAAGTTTTTGTAGGGAGGTCTTTTTGTGCGAAGGCTGCTGTTGTGAAGTAGATTTGGTGTGAAGCTTCGTTGTGACGGTTTGGTGTGATTTTTGACGTGAGTTTTTTTAGTGTGACGGTTGATTTTAAGAGCTTGGTGTGAAGGTTTTTGATTTGAAAGTTTTTCGTGTAAAGGTCCTCGACACGAAAGTTCGATGTGAAGATCTATGCGACTCGAAATAAGTCAAAATCAATTAAAATCAGTCAAGATCAGTCGACATAAGGCAAAATGAGTCGCTATCAATCGTACACAGTTATAGACATTCTCACGTGTTTACGCAAAAAAAATA
The DNA here is from genome assembly GCA_001077435.1 of Glossina morsitans morsitans. Classification (NCBI taxonomy): domain Eukaryota; kingdom Metazoa; phylum Arthropoda; class Insecta; order Diptera; family Glossinidae; genus Glossina; species Glossina morsitans. Next base: position 37,480 of record CCAG010021858.1, on the reverse strand, counting down.
AGAATAAATAATAAACAATAAATAATAAACAGTCAATAATAAACAATGACAACTAACAAAAGGTAAGCAAAAGGAAAAAGCAATAAGAAATAAGTAATAAAAAAAAAAAATAGCAGTAAGACAGTTGCATTCGGTTATGACCGAATCTTTTATATCCATCACCGTCCTAAGAAAGACAAAAAAAAACGAAAAGAACTAAATATTCATACCCTATAATGTTGCGTGTGAGCGACTGATTTTTTCTATTTTTTAGAATAAAAACTGAAATTTATAAGGTGTACGTGTGGTACTTTACAAGTAATAAACAAACAACGCCGAAAGCAAATGTGGTCACCGTTTCTGTTGTATAAGTATCTGGTCGCCGCAGGCGTGTCCTTTGACCGTTATGACCATGTTACCACATATTTACTAACCAGTTCGGGAAAATGTGATGGTGATCAAGAGTTTGTATATTTTGTGGGTTCTCTTAAGCTTGCTTCTGGACCTTGGGAAATGAATATATCCCTCACCCTGCGGTGATGAGTATAAAAAGAAAAAGATGTTGCCTGGTGGACCAAAAAAATTGATGACAATGGGTTGCAAAACTTAGTGGACGTAAGTCCAGCTCAAACTGGAAATGCCATGTTGAATCGTTTCAACATCGCGGTTTCACCGCTTGTCAGGCAAAAAAAGAAGATTGTCTGTGGAATATTGGGACTGGTGGTGAAAAGGTGGTCTACTACGAAAATCCCAAGCGCCAAAAGTCTTAGGTTAGTCCAGGAGAGCCATCCTCATCAATACCGAAGAAGAATAGTGGAGGCCAAAAAGTTTCGCTGTGCATACGGTGGGATCAGAAAGGTTTACGGTGTGGCCGATGTACTGTTGCACTTCTATATATGACTTAAGGAAATGGACTAATAAAGTTAATTTATTAAAATATATCTCTTCCTCTCTCTCTCTCTCTCTCTCTCTCTCTCTCTCTTCTCTTTTTCTCTCTTCGTCTATCCCGCTCTCCGTCATTCCCCCTTGTAAAAGATACTCATTCTTTTTCTAGTACCAAATGATCAACTTCCCACTTGTAAAAAATTCTTAACTCTTCATTTTATAAATATTATAGTATTTTTTGTACACTTATTCCTTAATGAATTCTTAACGTGTAGTTTTTAGATTTATAAAACCATTCATTCATCCGCATATCCACTCACTCATTCATCTATTCATTCATTTATGCTTAATTATTTTCTTTGCAGAATGTAAACATTTGCTCTTTGCTTTCATATCAAAAAGCCAAATAAATGTAATAAAAATAACAGCAATACAAACGAACATCCACGTAGAAATGTGTATATAAAACACTGAGAGTGACACGTGAAGGTAGACATGTAAACAACCACTCATTGTCGTTATATGAAACATGAAAAGGAATAAAGAAGTGTACTTTATTGTCTTCGAGTACTTGAATAAAATAGTGACAAAACAAAGTTTGTTGTGTTATTTACGATAGAGAGACTATGAACAGCAAAGAGAAAAACTTTATACGTTTCACCACGAAGCGTAGATACTCGTCGCCTAAAAATGAAATACAAAATTGCTATGTTTTTTTTTGAGTTAATTAAAAGGTGAACAGAAATGATATATTTTCAGGTAGCCAGTGCAGCTAAAAAGTCAAAGCTGAAAACGTCTTTGACTCTTTTAGCCAAACGCGTCTTGCTAGCACATAAATTCTTGTTTGGAATCACATATCAGGAAAATATATACCTGAAGTACATCGTACATACATTGTAAAGAACTTAAACGACAGTTGACAAATGGATCATATAAATAAGAAACTGCGTTAATGGAGTGATTCTTGTACACAATTCGAGCAATCTTCACTACAGATGCGACAAATTATATATTTGTCAGATTTCAAATTGATATATTAGTTATGTACATCTTTGGATACTGACTTTGGAAAACTATCATGAAATGTTTACATCAATTTCCTCCTCACTTGATTGGCAGACTAAATCTGACAACATGTTTCTCGGTTTTCCCGAGTTGAGAATTTTGAAGATTATAAGGCCAGATGGCCAGATGGAGACCAATGTCTCGTGGAAATTGCAAACGAAGTGATAAAATGAGAATACTCTTCAACGCAAGTGCTGCATATGAAAATAGGGAAGAAAAGATGGTGCAATTAAAGGCATTGCAACTTGTCTTTTTTGGAAAATTGATGCCAGTAATGTTGGTAAGAACATGACTTTTGCAAAAAACCCTCAAATTGTTGATTGCTTACTAAAACGAGAGTCAACCACCGGATATCTAAAAAGCGGGTAAGAGAGAGATTTGTATTTAAATTTCAAACAGATATGCAATAATTTAAGTGAATACTTTTTGAAATACTGTATTGTCAATAATATATTTTTGCCGCATAAATGTCTAAAGGCCACAAAAGTAAATGGGATGTAGTTCGTTGGTTCAATGCCATTTGCGTTCTTCTTTTTGTTTTGTTTTCGAGCCGAAGCAAAGAGATTAAGACACTTTGGGCACTTTTTGCTGGATTACACCTTTAATTTTAAATATTTTTGAAACCAAAATCTATAAACAATTCGGTTATTTTAGATGTGTACAGACGCTGCTCATGAAATAATTTGATGAGCAGCGTCTCTTCATTATCATAATATTTTAAATTATTTTAATTAATTTTTTATCGCTCCCATAACTAAGAGAAATATGTGTTTTATTATTGCGCCCGAATCAAATTTAAATGCGCACTAGAGATATGCTTTAATTATGACCTGCTATATTTATTTTTTTGTTTTGTTTTTAATAAACACATAAACTATAAAACGATGAAATAATGAAAATAAGAAATTTTTTGTTCTGATTTCATGAAACCCGAGAGTAAACCCCCGCTACTACGTTGACCAACGAAGCTGGAAGTCTATTCATTTTATTATGTTAATCATGTACTAATATAAAAAAATGGCCCGGCGCTCCAAAAACAAAAGGAGCTAAACTAAATTAAAAAAATAAAAATACCAGAAAAAAGTACGCGCGCATCGAATATCAATGTGAACTTTGTTTTTTTTTTTGTTAAGTTGATACTATTGTTACTAATATCTGACGGAAATTTCACGTAGTGCGTTTTGTTGCTTTATAATCTAGAACATGTACTGCAACTTCTGCAAGTTGTCGTCGGCGAAGTATCAAGATGGAAAAAAATTTATTAAACAAAGAACTTGAGTTAAATTCTGTTTAAGAATTCAAATTGCTTGTGCCGGTGCAATGAAAACAAAAAAAACATGCTAAGTGGTAATGAAATATTTCCACAGTCACATATCTGCAAGTCGCGCACCAGACACACTTGAAAAGGGATCGCGGGCAGGAAAACTATCAACCCCATCTACGGATGGAAATCTGAACACAAGCAAGAATCTTGCAGTCAGCACACAGACACACATACACCGTCGTCGAATAAATATTCGAGACCTGTGCATCGCATATCAACTGGACCATTAATTGGAACACAGCAATTTTGATAGACACTCGCCTACAGCTTTCCCAAGACTGATTAGTTTCGGCATATTCTCTGGTGCTTGATAAATTGAACGGTTCATTTACTATTTTGTGATCTCTGAAATCAGGTTGATTTAAATGCTTTCCCTCTTGTTATAATGTCGTTAAAATTTGGAGAGCGGCCAATGTTTTATCCTAAAAAGGGCTTAAAAAAATTACATTTTCATGCTCTACAATATTAGGTTGGCGAGGCTTATTTTCAAAATAAAAGTAAACTTTATGAGTAACAAGCAACAAACACAGTAAGCAGGCGTCTTCTTTGAAAAGTTTCGGTCACTTTTAAATTCTTTTGCAAATTTGTGGGCGATATCTCCATTTTTGTTTACCACTGATGCTATGCAGTTGCGCAAACAGAGAGATGGACGGACGAACAGACGGACATGTTTAGGTGCTTTCCAAATTTCAAACTGGCCAAGTGCGGTTTATGAAGCGCGTTTCTGCGCTTTACAAAGGCATTGAAAAAAAATTAAATTTTGATACACTATAATATAATAACGGGGAAGCACGATCAAATTTTTCCATTTTTGGACAGTTGCTACGTTTATGCGTTTAAGTTTTCGTAATTGTCTGCTTTAGTTTTTTATGCCTTTTGAAAGACAGAAGTGTTCTAATTTTACGTGATGCTTCGACCGATTTGTCCCATTTTCAATACAAATCAGCATGCACGAACTTCTAATGTTCCTACCAAATTTGCGATCGATAGATCAATTTTCAAAAGAGACAGACTGTTCAAAAATATATATACTTCGCTGAAGCTTTCTCCTGGGCGTTGCAGACGTTTTGAGAAAATAAATGTATCTCTCATACTTCGGTGATGGGTATAAAAAGATAAGGTGAGGTTAAGTGGTACAAAGCGCTTTGATTGTCGAGCAATATATTGAAAATAAAGAAGGTTTAGCAGGTATAGTTCGCAAATTTTCGTACAAAATAGGGGCGGATTGATGATCTTTTTTCACCAGTATTAATGTCAATTAATGAACTTGAACGCTCTGCTCGTCCTTCAACACAAAACATCTAAATAGCGTGTAAGAGTGTTGCTGAGAGTCGAGGGACATTAATTCACGACAGCGATCTAGAATTTGACATTTGGAAAAACTCTTACGAAAGATATGCATCCTCTTGTTTACGAAGTTCAACTGACCCAAGAACTGAGGCCTACTTACCAAGTGCGCAGGGATTAGAGTTCGTTGAATGGACTACGGTCCAACATATAAATGCTGAATTTTCGTGTAAATGAATTTCATCCATGAGGCTTGTTTTCATCTTGATGGTTTGATTAATTGATAAAATTCTCGCATTCGAGCTTTAGAAAATCAACGAGATATTATTGAGAATCCAATGCATCCAAACCGTGCCGCAGTTCGGTGCGAATTTTAGGCTGGAGGCCTCATCGAGCTACACTTCTACGAAGCTGGTCAAAGAATAACAGTTAATTTAGGTAATGACCCTCGCTGTCACCACGTGATGATCAAATCTGTTGCGTGTAAATTGCAAGAGTTAAATATGGCTGACATCTGGGTTGAACAAGGCGGTTGATTAAGCAATTAATTTCTCTTTAAAACGCTCTGTATTACCCTTATACAGGATGTTATGACGACAATTGACGAACAGTGCCCGCTAAATGAACATATTATTTAGAAATTTTATCGCTGTACATATAACATATTATATGCCCTATACCATCCGTGGTACAAGCATATATTAAGTTTGTGCGGATGTACGCAACATCAAGAAGGATTTGATCCTCTATTATGCCGATCGATCCACAGTCACTTTCTGAACCGATCTGTCCGCTTGTTCGCTCTGCTTTCTGGTGTTCAACTTAAAGGTCACAGTTTTTGAGATATTTCGATAAAATTTGGTACACATTTTTTGGCCCAAGAGCGAATACTATTGAAAATGGCTCGAATCGAACCACCTCCACTGTAATGAAACAAGCGGCTTATTACAGTGTTTTTGCTTGTTCTTTTAATTTACGTATTTTTAAGCACATTTGATTCATCACTAAATTGTTACTATCGATAAAAATTTAATATTGCTTAATGTTAAGTTTAATGACATTATTAATTTTGTAAAAAAAAAAAATTTGTTGCATTTGGTTGCGTTTGGTCACGACGCCAACTAGCTCTGACGCCGCCAATCTTTGCCAAAAACTTGAAAATTTTTCTCTATTTCTTTATTTCTTTTTTTAAATAGTTATTCCTCCAAAAGGGGTAAATGACATCCCCACCCCAAAATGACGCCTTTTAGCAAAAGTCATAATAAAGAGCACAATAAAATTGCGGGAAGCATATATAAAAAAGAAGATAAAGCCATTTTAAGGCAGTGATGGGAAAAACAAAAATAGGTAAAGGTAAGGCTTTATTGATTATTTTTCTATATAAAAATGAATATGAAAATGTATTCTTCCTATAAAATATTCTACATTTTATTGTTATTTAATAAAAAGAAACCGAAAAATTATTCCACCTAGGTTCTGTTATGTGGTCATAATTGGTTGTAATATTTCTACCTTCTTCTTTTTTTTTTCTTACGTTAGTTAGTGTTATTGCTTTTCGTTTCTTTATTCAACTCCATTATGCAAATGTATATATGTAAAAGAACATGTATTTGTCCGTACAATAGTCATTGTAATTGAGCCAAAATCTAACAAGCTAGCCTTTTGTTGACTAGTAATTGTTCATACACAAATATGTGTATATGAACGCGGAGGGGATGTATGCATACATTCATTACACTTTGTTATGGTTCAGTAAACTTTTACATTATAAATGATTTTTTGTTTGTTTTATATGTGCCATAACATAGCAGAACTGCTGTTGCTTTTCAATTTCGTCTGCTTTCCAAACAATGAGCAAAAATTAACGTACATCTTAGGTTTGCGTAGCGAGCGAAGTTATTATAACATTTTTGGGGGTATAAAGGAAGCAATGTATTTATAAAATGTGTAGGTATATAATTCGAGTATAATATGCTTACGTGGAAAACAATTTATTGGGTTGAAGTTAACTCTTAATACACCAAAATCAACTTAAAGTTTTGTTTGGAAATAGGAAATGTGTCCATAACCTCAATACTTACTCTCTCCATACAATATTATGTCCATATCTTCATAGATTGAAGATTCAGAAAGTGTCCAGAAACAATTCTTTTTAGTCTGATTGCAACTGTGCGGATATGGCATATATGTGGAGAGAGAGAGAGAGAGAGAGAGAGAGAAAGTACTATAGTTTCCTCCAGTATCGCCAAGACTTGCATGCAATTTCTGAAGAATTGCATGCTTTACAAGCACGTTTTTGAAGCTCGCAAGTTGAGATTGGTCAAAATCATCTACTCAGTAGTTGTCCAGTTTTAAATTCTTAAGTTAAGAAAATACTATCTTCTCTAAGAAAAATGCATTATTTGAAAAAGTCTAATCATTTTCTTAAGAGGCCATGCATGCACTTGTTACATAAAGTTAGTCGTTTGTTTCTCAAACAAATAAAATCCGGTCGGGACCGAATGTATTGTATCCATCACCGTTATCCTAAAAAAGACAAAAGAACTATAAGAACAAAATTTTAATGCTCTGTAATAAGGAGTAGGTGCAGATGACTTCTTCTATTTTCAAAATAAAAATTTTTGTCGTATAGGCATGTGGGCGTTGTAGGCGCGTCCTTTGAAAAGTTTAGGTCAATTCCAAATACTTTTGCAACTTTGTAGGCAATTGCTTCATTTTCGATAACGGAAGAATGTTAACCACAAATACTACAAAGTTACGCAAACAGGCAGATGGACTGACAAACAGGCGGCCATGTTTAGGTGTATTCCAAATTTGAAGGTGGCCAAGAATTTATGGGATTCTTGAAGCGCAGCATCATTCATAGAATATGCGTTCAAATCTTTGTACATTTATTTATTTTGAAAAGCGTAGGTGGTCACAGTTTACGTGATGCTGCCGGCGTGTCTTTCGACCATTTTCAATACCAACCTGCGTCCAAGAACTGCCAATGCTTCTGCCAAATTTGAAGTCGATAGCGTCATTTTTGCGGCCAGGAGAATATTTACAACAGACATTACACAGATGGACAGACGGACATGCTTAAACCGATTTAGAGCTTGATGGTGATCAAGAATATTCATACCTTTCGATGCCTATGATGTTTCCTTCTGGGCGTTGCAAACGTTTTGGCAAAACGAATATACCCCTCATTCTTCGGTGATGGGTATAAAAACATAAGCTTGAACATACTTCCAATTGTCTCCTAGAATTAAAATTTATAAAACTAGAAATCATTTAGAAACTTCTTAAGCAAAACGCGCATAAATCTTTATGAAATAATGCGTTTATTCTCCAGTATATTCTCCCCCATAAGGTAAAACCAATGTAAGTTTTTAAAATGATTTTTTTTTTATTGATTTAATAAATACTCAAACCCCTCTAGCATATGTGGAAAAAAGTTCACTATTTGAAACAAATTTTTTTCTTGAATTTTTGGCTTTTTCCTTGCCGACAAGTTACAACCTAACGTCTTATCGGCTCATATTTAGCTCCTCTAATATACTAACAGAGAGAGAGAGAGAGAGCGAGCGTTTGAAAAGCATTTCCATACAAAACTATATTAGTGTAGTCCTATTAACAGGATAGGTATGAGGCTGGGAGCGATTCCAAAGCTGTTAGCGCTTTTGCAGAGGAAGTAATATAAAATAGAATAAAATAAAATGAAAGTTTACCAGCAAGTTTTTGTTGTTAATTACAAATTTGGCTGCAGAGTCACATACTCTTGAGCATGAAAAGTCTGATTCTGTCTTTGGCAGATGCGATAAAACAGTTACTTTCAAGTGTAAAATCGTCGATGAAGCAGAATGAGGAAAAAAAAGTGCTGGTGGATTACAGGCGAGGGAAAACATAATACAAAATTTATTTTACGGCCAACGTCACAACTCCTACAAATTTCATTCTCTTTAGTCAGGCTTTTGTTTTGGCTACCTTTAAAATAACATTCCCACAAACAATGTGTACGAGATTTTAGATAAATTAATTCAAACCTTATTTATTTTAGTCGAAAACTAAACTTTTGCACTCAAACGCTCGCTAATTGTATAAAAGTCAACACTTTTATAATCTCCTACACACTTCTCTAGCTGTAGGTATGTGGATTAAATGTACCTTTATTTCGTTGCTTTTTTTTAAATTTACAGCAAAAGAGACACGGGCTACTTTAAAGTAAAGCCGCCTCCCGAGAATGAACGCTTTCCATCAATCCTAGAACAGTTATTAGAAAGAATTTTTTTTATATCACACTGGGTATCCCTCCTAATCATTGACGGAGAAACAACCCGTTTATCATTTATGTCAATTTGTCTGCTTCACAGAGTAGCTACATCCTACGTTTGATGCCGCAGAGTGAACAAATCACAATAATCAACCGACTTTTCATGGCATGCAATAGCTGAAGTTCAACCTTAGAAGGTCTCATATGTTTAAAAGAGACAGAGTATGAAAATTTGTTTGAGTTGAACTATTTGATCGCTCGGTGCATTATTTATAGTATTGTTACGGAAATCCCAAATCCAGTTCATTCCAGCTAATTACTTTTCCCACAAAATAAATTCCCTAGACAGGGTTTTTTCCCCGTTCGCGACGCGTTATGCAGCTGCCGGTCGACGAAAAAGATTAGCGGAAAACCAGGTTAACGGATTAAAAATGAAGCCATGAATATGCTTGTAAAAATGTATATAAATAGTAAAAGAAGAACATTTGAGTGGAGCAGTCGAGAGTATAGCCAAAAATAAATTGTGTTAATAATCCTGCTCTAAAGGAAAATAAATTGTAAATAAAAGGATTTTGAAGTGTATTTCTCTTGAAAAGAAGATCTACGATCTAGTGGTACGAGTCCTATCTTAGAAAAGCGACATTCCTAACAGTATGTTCAACAAAATACATACACACATATAATAACATATATGTTGCTCGCTATCATCTATATGTCACATTCGGGATTTCTTCAATTCAGAAAAGGATTAACATGTCATTATGTGCTATTGCACTTAGTCGGAAAGAAGTAGTTGTTGGATGATTTTGCTAAGGACTTCATTAACGTTATAGTTCAGAGTCCCGTTTCATTTACATGCAGGAGTTAAGTTAGATAAAAGTAATCGAACTATTCTTGCAACTAATCCTTGCGATAGGGGTTTAATTATCCCGCTTTTTACCTATAGGCTGAAAAAAGTTGACTTAATATGGTATAATATTTCCGTTTAGTTCTTTTAGTTCCAGCCCTGAAGAGATAATAAATTGACCATTTAATGAACATGTTGCTTACACAAACGCTCATAAAGCCCTTGTCATTATTATAATGTATTCATTAAAACGAAATAAATGAAATGCAAGCATGCTCCTACGTAACGGTTGATAGTAATAAATAACATCTATTCAAAGTGTATATACGCATACATGCGAGTTAATGATGCTCGAGAAAAGACATAAACTATAGTCTAATATTGCGTTCGAAAGACATAAATAAAATAAAAAAAACCTATAACCATTACATCAATGCTCGGATATAATTTAAGTTAATAGTAAAAATTTCAGCAAACATTCTTGGTTACTCATTTAATTACTTACCTTCAGTTATAATACAAAATCTTATAACTGCTTAACTACCTTGAAGTTGCTTTTGTCTCTTTCAGTTTTCCCTTTTATTATTTCGTCATAGAGTCGAGAACTAAAGTACTTTTTGAAGCTAGTATAAAATTACAAAACAACTGTAAAACTGCGAAGGCTCACAAATGTGTAACAGGGAGAAAAAGAAAAGAAAGGAAAATTTCAAGTGGAGTTGCTACAGTTACCGAAGAAGTTAAGAAACGATGTATTACTCAAAGGATGTAATATCTACAAAAGGACTATAACTAGCGTGCATAATATGAAAGTAGCTCAAGGGAGGATATAAGGATAAAGGGGTAGAGATGTTTAACGTAACCAACCGGCAAAAAACAAACATTCAAACACCTGAGCTAAACTTTTTGAACTGATTGTGATAAGAGATATCCACATAAGCATAAGCAGGTGTAGATGCATGCATAGGAATTGTCTTTTAAAGTGGTTTCAAGTATTTTGCATCTTTAGAGATTTTAAAGAACTTTAGAACTTTGTTTTTCCCCAGCTAAATACTTAAATATTTAAACTTTTGTTCCTTTTGTTCTAAAGATTTTATGTTTATTTGCTTTACTAGTGATAAACTACCACTTAGTATGTATTCTTTTACAAGCAATTAAACTTCTTAATTATAATATCTGAAAAAAGGAAAAACGAAAAAGAAAATAAATTAATTGCTATATAAACACTTCATAGAAAACGTTTACGAAAATTAAGTTGAAGGTGGCTGACATAAAGTTTTGATGTTTACCTATAAAATGTAATTAAGTCAACTTTGTCGAGAAATGATTTTGTTCGGCTTAAATTTTCAAGTGCGATAACCACATAACTTTAATTAAATACCCGAAAATATATGTCGAACATAAGTTTTGTCTACGGAAATTACCAAGAAGAACTAAGATGTAAACATTAAACATTTTTTACGCTTTTCTTGACAATGTGTTTGAATATTCTAGATAGACATTTACGTATTTAACAATTTTTACCCGCACAAAAGACCGCAAACCATAGAAATAAACGCCAAATATCCTCTAAGCCACATATTGTTTATCGTCCTTAATGTGAAAACGAACCTTTTCACTTTACGCAGCCGTTAAAGTTACCTCGCTAAAATGTAGAAATGCCGAAAAATGCGCGATATAGAGTTTGGTATGTCAACTTATGCGTCATTTGTGGACCGTGTCCTTTTTCCTCTCGAAAATGAGAAAAAGTTCTGCTAAATTGTGGCAAATAAAGATATATCCGAGGTACAAAAACTATGGAGCAAGTCGTTATCATTGAATGTAAAGCCGATTAACCATAGCGTTACACCCGGTTAGTGCACCAAATATACGAAACCATCAAATAAAAAAAGATATCAATAACTACTAATGTGAGCCGAAAAATGGCCGCAATATGTCAAAAGACATAATACTAGTGCTGTTTTCGCCACGTTCTCTATAAATTTCAGGCGAAGAAGTCGACAAAAACGCTGTAGAATTTATTCTCCACTTTAGCTTGTTCTGGTGTTCTCACTGGTTTCCGATTTTCTCTCTGGTTTCCTACGCGGCTTTCTTTTACAATTCTTTCTTTTATAAAACTAGTGGCATATTTTTTTCTACTCCAAAAGCAAAAACTTGGCCCGATTACAAAATTTGAACTCCTAGAGACCTGTTTGAGTTTTATAAAGACCTGAAAGAAAATTTATCGTACGAGGTCTACGTTGAATACCCCTTATATCATGACGATGCTCGGCCAAATATTACAAAAACCGTTTGGGGAAACTTCGCAACACTGAGTTGGACTCTCTATGATTAACGTTACGATTAACAATGCCCTCAATCGACTATTTATTGTCTGTCCGAGCATAGATTTCCTTCTTATGGAAAAACTTTAAAGAAAGGTGCTTTCATGCACGGCGTCAAAAAATGAGAAAGATGGGGAACATACCGCCCAAGGAGAATGCTCCCAATGCAACACATTTTACCGACCTCTAAGAAGCAAGCGTTTTTTCGCAAAAACAAAACAATAAACAAATAAATAAAGAATATACTGTTTCTCCTTTATCTAGCAAATAGCGAAAATGTCGTGTTAATTGCTTGTCAGATATCTCATGTCGATAGCGTTCGATTATTACCACTGTATAATTCGATGCGGGGAAGATATTCGTGTGAAATTTGCTTTTTTTCAGATACAGAATCTTTTATTAGCCAAACGTGGATAGTGAACCACAAGTCTACATTCGCAATTCAACCGTTAACGGACAACTTCGCAAATGCAAAGAAGATGGATTGATGAACGTCATCTCCCAATAATTTTCTTGTCCGCTTTTTTAAGCTCTATGCAGACATGCGTGCAAAATTGTCTCCAATATGAGTACTTTCTGTGCTCTACTAGTGCAAAACTAGCTTACGTTCAGGGCAGCGCTCTTTAATATTTATCGCAGCCTATGCCTAGAATTTCCACCTTTAGATTTTCTTTATTTTTGTCATTTGTTAAAAGCTTACCACGAAATAGGGTCCCGAGGGAACAAGACTCCATTCGTCGTTTTTATTTGTAAATCCGAAAAAATATTTGTCAAAAACTTCAGATGCTATATAATAGCTATATTTATTTCTATATACCTACCAAAGTTACGACTTTAGTCCTAACGACCTTTCCGAGCTAAAGAAACAACTACAACATACATTTGTGTGTGAAAATTGAAAAACTCATTTTCGAGGAGCATGAGAATTTTGGGATTGATGCGTGCGAAAGAAACTGTAGTTTACAAATATCTGGGCTAAACCTAAGCCTTGATGCAAATACTTCCTGCATCTAGGTAAAAGCAAAGAAACAGTGAAATGGTTTCGATCAACAAATTGATTTTAAAAATTTTTTTCAATTCTGCTGTTTTCGTTCGAAATGTTTCCGCGCTTGTGATTTGTAATTTGATTATTTCTTAGCTTTGCTGTATAATGCATATTTACATTTCAATCTAGATGGCTTTGTACCACTATGCTGAACCAATAAATGAATAAAATGATTTTGGTTGAATTCCACCTAAATACTAGTGATTGCCATAGTCTAGAAACATGTTTAATTTTGTCAAGAAAACTAATATCATTATTAACATTATTGTGGTTATTACTTATTTACAATAAAGAAATAAATTTTAGGACCAAAAGAAGGATGAGTACCAGTAACCAAGGCGATCTGCCCTTCTTGGTTTTCTGGAGGTACGCTAGATGGTTAGTCCATCCGCTTCAAAAAAAATTTATTGATATTATGTTCTCCGGGTGCTTTCAAGATGTCATTAGGATCAAACGCATCGGAAACGAGTGTTCTATAGTTGGCAAGTGTTTGGCATTCGCGAAGCAATCGTAAGATTTGGTCCAGAACTGCAAGTTGGAGAAGCGGATTTCTAAACCATCCATTGGTGTGCCGGAATATGAATGACCAAGGCCGGTATTTTGTATTGTGTTTTATTTCTTGTTCTTCTTTCATTTTGACCCCACATCATAAAGGCATTTTTAAAGTCAGTCAGTCTGTAAAAATATGTAATGAATATTTGATGAATGTGTCATCGTTTAACTTGCTTTTCTTTTGTGCAATAATTTTTTTCTTGTACTACTCTTCTCTTTTTCTCTTGCCCGTCTTACTCTAGCTACGGAATCACAATAATATTTTCTGTTTGCCATCATTACCCAAAGTGACAGTGATGATGATGTCGTTGCTGCTGTAGAGCAGCTGTTATTATATTGTAATATGTATGTATGACTGATAGAATGTTGAATTCAATTTTTCGTGAAATATTTATGTGCTTCATATATAAAACTCCATATTTTATTTTTACAAGAGCTCTAAGTCTATAATGAACTTACAGTTAAAAGAAAAAATTAATTTTGAGTTTGTTAAAAAAAAAGAACAAAGAAATAAAAAACTTAATTGAATTTCTTTTAAAGCCCAATGCATGAGAATGTTGATGATAAGATCGATACCTGAAATAAAATCCACAAAAATGTTACATGCAATAGGTTAAAGGCGCAGTTAAAGAAATATTTTTAACTTCAATTTTTTATTTATACAAAAACGAGGTTTCTTTCGCCTTTCCCCGTTTTTTAAATACGAATCTTCTTAGCTGTGTAAGCAAAATTTAAAAATGTACTTGATTCGGTCATATACTGCTGAAATTGCTGAAAAATAAATAAAGACTTAAAAATGAGAATTTTATATATTGTTGTCTCCCTATCTCTCAATGAATAATAATAAATAATCTACAGATGGTATCGGTGAAGGCCGTCTTAGGATTCGTTGCACTAACTAAAGAGCAATTAGTCTATTAATACAGATTTTGCAAAAGTAAGTGCGCGAAATTCGCCCAAGGTGACAAGAGTTTTTATTCCTCCTTTTATCCAACACTGTTCCAGCTAAGACTTTCACACATAAGCTCGAAGCACTCCTACAATATATAACTTAAATATTCAAAACCATTCAAACTTGTCAGCCTCTCCATCAGTCTTTTACTATGGAAGCATTGATGATCAGAGAATTTCGTGCAGAAAGCTGGAACTTGACACACATACACTTAGTTTGTTGGGCATATATTAAAGCGAACAGAAAACGGGAAAAACCTGCAATCTACACCAATTATTGATCCTAACATTCATGCAAATATTGATTGATTCCGATATACGTTTCTACCTCTTCTTCTCGACTCGTGTAAAGTTCTGAAACAGTTTATCAATGTCTGTTTCCCCGGCTACCTTTTGTGCGTACGTATATACTAAGATCATAAAAATACGCAACACATAAACGTTCTCTTTCACCAAAAGCACCCACTTTTTACGTGCATATATACAGTTCAAATAGCAAATATTCAAGACTTAGACAAAGCAAATATAAGTTTTTTATTTATTTACTTTTTTTTTTCTTAAATTTTCTGTGCTTTATTCCGTCCGATTGTATCTGATTTTGTGTTTCTTCTTCGATTCAAATTTGTTTTTTGTTTTTTTCAGTTTCCTTTTAAGTTAGTTTATTATATCTCTTTAGAGATATGCAGAAAATTTGCTTGTTTAACTTTTCCAAGTGATTGATGAGGAATAAGAAATTGACCAAAATTCGTAGAATAATTTATTGAGCTACTAAAGAAAAAAAAGCAAAGTAAACTCTATGAGAAATATATAGTGACATCATTAAATTTATGCAAATCCCCGGAATAGCAATAACTGCTGGTGAACTATTGCATCTCGTTAAGCAACAGAAGACTATGTTGAAAACGCTAGATAGTATATTCGTTTGTGTTAATTATTTTGCTTTACTTTGTACTCTATATCCGATTCCATCCACATTCCATTCGTAAGCATCAATTAAAGTCAAGTTGAATTTCCGCCAATCTCAAATATATTCTACTGACATTTATGAAGAGTGCGCAAAAGGCGATTAGGAATAGGAAAGTCTCGTCCTCCACCTTGCTTTTTTAATATATCACCGATAGACTGTCCTTGAATTTGCATGGAATTGAAAGAGAAAAACCATATAATTATATGCTTTTATTTAATGCAAAGGAATTAGATAAATATTGAAGGATCGATGTCACGCTAAGGTAAGAATGGACATTGAATGAGATATCGTCTGCTGCCCTTATTCTCTTCCACACTAGGTAAGAGGATCTTGAATGGCAATATTAATCCGTTAATCGTATTCGCCTGTACTCGGCATTTTGCACTTGCGATGCGCATGATACCTAAGATATTCGGAATGTTACTACGGGGGAGATTCAAAATGTTTTTTTCTTTTATTGATTGGAACATAAGGCTTGAAGGCAACAACATCAGGCGATGACCAGAAAAGAAAAAGGCAAGTAAAAACACAATCAATTATTCGTTGACTTTCCTGACCATATACCATATACGAAAGGTAATACATCATTTTTAGGTAAAGGCAACTTTAAATAAAAGTTCTCATGTTGTAGGGAACCCAAAACATCATCAAAATGATTCAGAATCGATCGGTATATTAAACGGCGGATCTGCTTTAAGTCCTTCTAGTGTTACATACTTCCGCACAAGTTTAATGTACTTGGTACGACAAGTGGTGTACGGTATAATGATAATCAAATTTCTTGATGGTCACAAGTTATCTTTATAAAGCAGGATCCTGTTTTCCATTCTTAATCCATTTCTCCCTTAAAGTAAATTTAAATCTCGTTAATGCCATTTTGCCAATTAAAGAAAGCAATCGGGTAAGACAGACTTTTAAATACCCCGCAACAGTTTTATGGAATTCTTCATTCATGTTAATTAATTCTTCATTCATGTTAATTAATTCTTCATTTATGTCAAATTAAGCAAAAAATCAATTTCCTTTTCAAAGATGTCATTATTTGTCAACCGTTTTCATTATAAATAAATAAAAATCGATCGGATAAAATATCAACATGATCGACCTACAGAGCTTACTGTTCGTAATGTAATTGAAAAATTCAGGTCAAATGGTAATATTAGTGAGGTTGTGAACCAATTTGCAGTTAAATTCTACTACAAAGTAAGATTTCTTATGGTATATGTGAGACCATTTCGATATGGAGTTTCAACAAGATGGTTCCACCATTTAAAATATTTAACCACCAAAACGTACCAAAGACGTTTTATATCCGTTTCTGTACTTCTCGACACGTTTTTCTTAGAACTAGAGCCTTATAGCTAACGCCATTTCTTATGATAGTCTCATTGGTGCGTTTTACTACGAGTAAAGCAATTTTGAACATTTGCAACTCATTTGTGAACATGGGTCAAACCAAAAGATATTCGTAAACATATAGAATGAAGTACATCTTGCTCATCATCATATATTAAAGAAACTGAAAAGTGCATTAAGTCAAGTGAAACCAACGATTAGAGACAATCAGTTAGAGTTGGATTCAAAAGACTTTTAATTGAAATTGGATGAACATTCGCGATTGCTAACAATTATATGCGACCTGAAAGCTATCCTCTTATCACTGCCGGTAGGGAAGAAAAACATACTGATACTGAAATTTCCATTTTATGGAGAGCTACCTCTTATTTCTCTCTTCTGACGGCGACTGTAGGGATGGAATAGGAATGCCTGTCAATAATTATTACATGCGAAGAGACACTGTTGTGTAAAAGATAATTCAAAGTGTTTCGTAAATACATAAAACAAATGTCTGGCCGAAGTAGCGATTATGAAAACACAAAGCTATAAAATTTCTATGGCAATTCATTTATAATATAATATCACTTAACTATTTGACATTGACGGCCTTACGTAGGTATTTAACAAAATGTGTTTGCATTCCTTTAAAAACATAACAGAATGCAATCACAGCGTTACACTACAGGAAGCAATTCCTAAGCGTATGTTCACAAAAGTTTCTTACATTTACGTTCACCGCAAGGAGTCTGTTAGATTTCCCAAATGTTTGCAACGCTTAGAAGCCGAATAAGGAATAATATTTTGCATTAATATGCATTGTAGCGATCGAGATCTTTCTCCATTGTAGTCGGTATTACGGCATTTGCAAAAAGGAAATAAATCGACTTTAAATTATTCTTCATAGTCGTCATGCTATTCAAAATTTACGAAAAACCGAACCTGTTTCTCCTTCCCGTAGAACAATGGCACTCGTTTTTTTTTTTTTTTTTTTGAGAACTTTCAGCTTGTTCACAACTTTCGCTCTGTTTTGCTTTGGGAAACGTTATTGCATAAGAAAACGCTGGCAAAAAGTAAGAACACAATTCCCGAAAAGAGTATTTGTTCAAAAAATGCAATATATTTGTAACTTCTAAAGTCCTGTAAACAAAATCATCCTGGATGTATTAATGAAATGGTAGTTTCTTTACAGTTGTGAGTCAGTTAAAGCACCGGTTAGTGTGGATCGAGATGTCCTATAGGAACCAAGTTATTACTGAGAGTATATTGACATCTTGTCTTTTTTATAAAACAATTGATTTAGTCATGTTTGTTTGTCTGACAGACATCCAGCGTTGATGTCACGATCGCAATTTGAAATATTTACTAAGAAAATTTGAAAGCTTACTTTTGTCCTTCATTCGCTAAACTCCATAAATCGAGCAATGGTTTGAGCATAATTACAAGAAACGCCTTACAATAGTAAGGCGTATATACGTTCTTTTTATGTGTACGGGTTTTACTTTGCTTACTACTTTCGTTGTCGATGAGAAGCTGACATCTGCATTTAAGAAATTATACGAGCAAGGAACTACCTGTATAACGGGTAATTAGCATAAGGAAAATTTTGCGTACACATGAACTTTGATATTTTTTACATGCATATTTTTTATAAATATATTATTTTTACCAAATACGGATCATGATATGCTGCATATTTTCTTATTTAAACGTAAAGCATATAGTGGTGCGGGTATAAAAAATTCGATTCAAGCTGAATGCAACTTCTTTCTTATTCCTTCCGTCTCTTTTCTTTTTCTTTTAATATTTTTTTAAAATAAAAAGAACATTATCACGCATCTTGAGAGAAATTGCCTTAAGCTCTAACGAGTATTTTCCTATTGATATTGAATACGCATGCAGTGACACATGTATAGAAATAAAGATTTTTTCTTCTTGTGTTATATTTTTTATAATTTTGTTTTTGAAATTGTCGCACATGCATATGCACGTAAAGAAAGAAAAAAAGACTTCTGAGATACACATGTTGGCTGACAGTTATTGTATACATTTACAAAGCATTACAACAGAAGACGATATGTTAAAAGAAATTTTCCCCTTTTCCTCATATACGACGCGTAGAGAAATATGTAAATACATAAATAAATATATATATATATATATATATATTAATATATATCTGTTAGTATCTTAGAGAAAGATAAACACAAAGTTGTGTAATAACTTGAAAATGCTTAATAATTCTTAACATGCATTCGTAACTATAATTACACTTTGCGCTATATAATGACATCCGGAATTGAATTATTTTTTTCATTGTTTTGCCTTAAATCGCTGGGCGTGTGAAGGTGTTTTTATAATTATTGCTACATATACACACATTTATGCATTTATTTATTTATCATTGTTTGTATCTATCTAAAAAAAATTATATTTTTGCTTTTTTTTATGATATCCTTACGCATATGGTGATTAATGAAAATCGTCTCTTTGTTTGTTGTTCAAACGTGCGTAAGATTTTAATTAAAATTTTTTATGCCACGTATTCTTTTCGCTTTGTTTAGAGAGAAATTTATTATTGTATTTGTATACATGAAAGCTTGAGCTTGTGTTTGTGTTTGTGCTGTACATAGTTTAAGAATTATATAGAAGTGAAGATAGCTCACCAAACTACTCCACATCTTTGAAATTGGAGTCTTTGCTAAGAAATGCTAAAAACTAATCCAGATACCGGCTTGGACGACCATCGATGTCAGACTACATGAGAAAACTTACCTGAAACACACATTCCATTTATTCTGATATAGCCGTCATTTAAGCAAAATTTTTTTGTCTTCATCACGTCGAGGTTACCAGAAATGTAACGGAGTTCTTTGAAAATTTTAAAGTCGTCATAATAAAATTTGAAATGAAATTTTTTTAGAATTTTTTTTTTATATAACAAAAATTTCGCAAATTCAATTTTCTTGTTTTATATTTCATCGCTCGAATAAACTTTGTTAAGTTATGTTTTGTTCAATAATAAGTTTCCACATTTCAGGTCATTTCATTGTCGCCTCCTCATAAGATAGGTGATCTTTTGATGCAAGAAAATTTTCTATATATAAAGTGAGGCAGAGGCTCACAATACATAATTCCCTTATAATGTTTTCATATTGACAGCAAAATTCAGTTTCCATCACTTTCAGAAATGGATCGTTTTGGTTACGTTTTCCAGATATTAATGCGTTGTAATTAAATACGTTTCTTTTACATAATCTCACATCCAAACATCCAGTATTTTTACAAATCCTAGCTTTTCTATGCGATCATTACCAGTTGTTTTGGATGAATCAAGGTTTTCTGCAATGTAGCGAATCGTTATGTGTCGATCGGATTCAATCATAACCTTTAGTTGGTCGCCAGAAATGATACATAGCCTAACAGAACGCGATAAAATTTGTACTGGAAAATTTCCGGAGCGAAATTTCGCAAGCCAAATTTGGCAAGTGCGTTCTGTTGTGAATTGATATCAAGTAAAGAGTAGGCTCTTTTACCATAAAAAAACTTACAATGCATGAAAATCTTTATAAAGAAGAGGTTCCGCAAAATAAACCGATGTAGTTAAAATTTTGTACAATTAAGTTTTATATCAAAATACAGCTACGGACCGATTGTCCTATTTCTTTTTATCATAAAAAAGTGCGTTTTATGTGCGAACCGTTACATGGAGACGCGTTTAGAAAATGGACTTACCTAATGGAAATTTGACACCGTTAAGTTTTATGTCAAATTGTTCTCATCAATTAGTTTTCAAAGCGAAAAATTTTGTTAGTAAGTGAAGGCTTAGTTTCCATAGCAAAGTTTATCCAGGAGGGGATTCCAATCCAAATTTTTCACATCATTGTAGTCGATTGCAATATTACCGATTTA
The DNA here is from genome assembly GCA_001077435.1 of Glossina morsitans morsitans. Lineage (NCBI taxonomy): Eukaryota > Metazoa > Arthropoda > Insecta > Diptera > Glossinidae > Glossina > Glossina morsitans. The sequence goes on along the minus strand of CCAG010021858.1, from coordinate 16,755 downwards.
TGTTGAGAAAATTTTGAAGATTGCAAATATTTCTCAAACGACAACTTTTTCAAAATAATAACGGCTCGATCCAAGCCGTTTTCAATAGGCTTCGCCCCTGGGCTAAAGCACTTCAGTCTACCAAATTTGTAAGTTGAATACAAAAACATGGGAGTAGACAGACAGACGAAGCTGGTTAAAAAAATTATTCTAAATTGATCGGTATAATAAACGGGTGTGCCTTAAATCATTCTGGAAGTTACACAGACAGAGGATTTAATTGTATTTTTTTATAATCAATTTCACACGTAAGCTACATAACCATTATATGTTTTGTCAGCTGATATACCAAGACTAGCTTTGGAAAAAGTTCGATTGATTCTAGGGAGTAATTTTTGGTTGGAGCCCTCCAAATAGGGAAAATGAAAAGTAGCAGTTTCGACGTATTGCTGTTCAAGAAAAAAATGATCCGATATGGAGAGAGAAGATGTACTGACAGAACGCCAGTGCCAAAACTGGTTTGGAAAATTTCCATACGGCAATTTTGATGAAGACACAGGTAAGGCTTTAATGGATACAACCCGACGAATAACAATTCGTGAGATCGTTGAGAGATTAAATTTAACGAATTCGTCCCCGGTCAGAATAAAATCTTTATATGCTACAAAACAATCGTCTTTCATAAAAAATAACGGGACTAGTTCCCGAACAACCCAATAGTTTAATAAGACGTAAAATTAGTTATAGCAAAGGCATGAACCTCACAGAATTTTGGCATTCTTGCTGAGCCATCTTCACTCGCTTTAACTAAAAATTTTGTTTATAACTTACCTTGTGCTTGGTTTAACAATATGCAGAAAACAGATTATGTGCACACGTTTATTAATAAATGTTATTAAAAGTTTTCAGAGAAAATTACTGAGGAAAGTAGCAAAAAGTTTGTTTTTAGAAAAATTTATAAGTAAAAGCCAAACAACTAAAGAGATTGTATTTGCCAATAACTGAATCTTTTGCATCCAATACCTTTGTTTTAGAAACAAGTAAAAACACTATTCTCGAGGATCCCCTGAGTCTAATACTATCGTTCATTGATTTTTATGATAAAATGGCATGTAAATGCGTACTTTTCCCAGTACCTTTACCCTACGACAACGTGCGCTTAACAAAATGAATTTCTCTATCAAAGTGTGTTCCAAAAAATAGGTAAATAAATTTTGTGTGTGTGTGTTATTGGTATGAGCCAATTTTCATCATAAAATGCGAAAAATTAGATCTTTTTCGTCATATAAGGCTAATCTTTCTTAGGAACCGTTATATAGGCGAAGATTAGAAAAATGTACCCACCCAATTTTGTGGTTCCTCCTTGGAGCAAAGCATTTGAGCATACCAGATTTCGTCAAAATTTCAACTTGTAAATTGGATACAAAAATGCATGGAGAAAATTACTTTTAATGGATCGGAGTAAAAGAATATTAGTCTGGGTTAAGTGCTTGCGGATATTACATGCATCCGTAGAAATTTACGTGGGAAGTGACGTGGGGAGTAAAAGTAAAAAAAGTCCAATTTCAATACTCTCTAATATTGAATAGGCATGAGTGGTGTTTTTTATTTTCGTGCAGGTACTGCAGGATCACCAATAAAGCGTACGATGAAACTGCTATCGTTGTACAAGGTCTAGTTTGGCAGAACGTCTTGTACTGTCGGCGTACCGTTGACCGTTTTGATATCTTTTCAATTCTGAACTGCGCGCGAGTCTGTCTGCTCGAATGTTTTTGCTGATTTACTTTATGATAATTTTTAATTAAAATGTAATTCATTCTTAAGACAGTTTGTTACACGGACAAACGAACAGGCAGATATGCCTAGATCGATTAGAAATAAACAAAACTTATACATATAAATGTTGCAAAAGTTTTGGCAAAGTGAATACACCCCTATATTCTGGGTATCGTTTACAATTATTTTTGACAGTGTTGTACACATTTTATTAGAAAATTTATTGAAGTTAGTTTACTTGTTTGGCCCTCATGTTGATGTAAATCTCTAATATCTACAAATTTACAAATATTTATTCACAATATGTTGAACCTAATGTGCAAAGCTGATTAAAAAATCTTTCCCAAAATGATGATTGTGCTTGGTGCACAAGTTAGTAAGGCAACGATCTACTTAAAGAAACCCATAACAGGAACCTGTAATAAACATAGGTATATATATTTTTTGATTGACGGACGTGACATTTTTCATGTTATTCTGGACTGAAATGGTCCTATAGAAGCTAGAGACCAAATGAAATTTGCGGACAGGCCTAAGGGACGTAGCGTGTCTTGAATCGACTTCTAGTTTGCTGGACGAAGGATTTACACTGCCTGTCTCAGCGCGACCGGTCGTTCAAGGAAAATATGCATGTAGCACTATCCGAATATCGAATCTAGTTAATTAATTCGTAGGTGGTGATGTTGATGTTGTTTCGTGGCCTTCCCTAGCTATGAGTCTCCATGTGAGATCCCGCTTTAACGAAAGCCGACCGACCGTGTTCACCAAACATAGCGCCTTCTGATTACCACTTATTCAAATCGATATGCCATGACTTGGCTGGCAAGCGTGACTTCGAATTACTGAGGAACTGCGGCAATGAGTCAATGATTCGATGATCGTTCACCAAATGTGTTTTAAATGCACTTAATGCTGCAGAGATTTATGCAAAATGTTTTAAATTTTGCGTACGTGCAATTCTGTTATATGCGATAATGTGAAAGACATCAAAAGATAAGCAGGCAAAAGCAAGTAAGATTATATTCGGCTGCCGTCGAACCTCTTTATAATCATCAGCTGTTTCTTAAAAAAAATAAACTCTGATTCTTTATAATGTTGGATGGGTTCGGCTGATTGTTTTTCCAGATTTTGTAAAATACACATGGGAATTTTTATCGTATGTATGTTGTACTTTATGAGTAATTAAGAAACAAATTCAGAAAGCAGAGTGCTTTTCAATTTGTGTTGCACTGTAGGCGTGTCCTTTAATCGGTTTGATCCATATTCAATACCAAGTCGTTTGTCAGCGTTTTGTAAACTTGAAGGGGAATTCTTCATATTTACAAAAGAGAGCATATTTGTTAGATAGATGAACAGATATATAGACGAACAAACGGAACAAGCCGATGGACTAGAAATTTAACACTGGCCAAGAGTATATACACTTTATGGGGCTTCTGAAGCTCCCTTCTGCAGGCTACAAAGCTTTCCATAATAACATGATATTTTGATCCGTTATAACATTGGATGGACGTCGCCAGTTTCCATTTTTGTACACTAACTATAGGATCACCATGAGACTGCACACGGAAATTTTTATTGTTCTACCGGCCGTACTTTACGAGTTATGAGCATAAAATAAATTTCTGTTTTTACCTATGAAAATAGAAGTGGTACTGCAGGGTGGTCTCTCGACCGATTCGGCTCATTCTTAATACCAACCCGCCAACAAGAACTTCGAATGGTACTCAGGTGGTTTCTGATTTTGACGTTGTTAAGAATATATATACCTTATGGGATCTCTGATGTTTCTTGCACTCTTCTCCTTTACTTCGGACTAATCTTTTGTATTATACGTACTTCGCTTCCCCTTTATTTTACATTCCTATTTTACATTTCCTATTGATATTACATATTTTACATGTATGTATGTATGTAAAGTTAGTGTCAAAAATAGCTTCTGTAAACATTTAAGAGAAAAATGGAATACAGAGGTACATATATTATGATTGCACTGCTTTGTCAATAAGATATTTTGTTTATTTAAACTTAAATTCATTGAAAAATTTGCACAACCCGTATAGTGGAAGTCGGTTCAACAGGAAAATGTTTTCGAAGTTTAAATCTATAAGGCGCCGTGATTTGAACACTTCTGGCAATGTTGTGATGATTAATTGCACTCACAACTATACAAAGGAATACATTAAGTTTAACCACTTCGGGTTCTAAGTCAATTTAACATTGCCTATCCATTCGTTCTATTGCCTGTCGTTATGACACTGCCCATATACCCAAGCATCTATCTAATATATAGTGAAACGCATAATATTTACCGATTGGACACAAATCCACTAGGCTATGGTCGCCTCCCTAGGTCTTTTCCTTTCTTCACTTCCTGCTGGCACTCACCGTATTACACGAATAGGGAACATCCGTCGAAGGATTGGCTATAATAAAAAGACAGTCCGTTGGTCTGAGACTATGTATGAAAAGCAGCAAGAACGGCTTAAAGCTTTAGTATAATAATAAAAATGAGAGTGTCCGTAATTTGTATTCCGTACTATAAAACAGAAATTGATTGTACACCTGATGAATATATATAGCAATGTGAGCTAAAAGATCAATCCCATGGTTCCTCTCAACCAGTTAAGGCTCATATTTAAAAACGTTTCGCTTGTCAAACCCAGGTTGAAACACCCAGTCATTACCTAGTCACCATTGTGCAAGTCTGACATCGATCTATTACCATCGATCCAAGAGCGACTTTTTTTCTTTGTTCTTCGAGGAATGAATTTGCCTCACATGAGCACAGGATTAACCATACAAAATCTCCATCTCATATCTCCAAATTGATGACGGCCTCTGCGTACACATTACGAACAACGTGCAACGAATGCTTCGTATACATTTATATAATACATTAATTCATGTATCTTTTTTTGCTCAGATTCAATTAGCAAAATTAAATGTAAATTAACTCAACTATAGTCACGGTATGTGCACATTACAATTACAGCTCGGAGTTAATTTTTGGTGTTGATAGATATTACACGTATTCACTCTCTCAGGTTAGGTTACGTCTTACTTACTAAAATAATCTAATGTTTTTTTTAACAACTGAAGTAGGTGGTGCTAAAATTTAAGGAGAGTATCGACACCACCTTTTTTTGGATACTATGATCTGCCATGGTACATAATGCATAATGCATCCAAGAAAGAAAAATTGAAAATTTCGAACTTTTTCCCAAGTGGTCCCAATAAAGTGAACTGCAGCTGGAAGGCTGGATAGGTCTAAGTTCTTATCTGTTGATTTCTAAATCCTCTGACACAATAAAATCTGTCTTTAGAAAGTGTTCGCATTCATTTAAAACCATTACCAAAAAATGGTTTCATCGAGACAACAGTTAAATTAGGATTTGAGGCTAAGAGCCGTTCGGAAGGAGCCAGTGCCACTACTAAAAAATTAAAAGTGTGTGAAGAGGATTTTGCCGATACTTAGGAATTCCAGAAAATTTTGCTGTAAAATTATTTTCATATCGTTTTCTCGGTCATATCGCAACACATAAAGCATAAAACGCTTAATTCGGTCTTTATATAGCTCCTGCAAAATCGGTACACTCCCATATAAAATCTAGAAAGAAAGAAACTGCAAAAGAAAAGGCATTTTTACGATCCTGGGATAACTGGTGTACAGTAAAAACAAATAAAAACGCTACAGCACTCTACTCTTACTAATACAACGACTTTTCAAAATAAGGTGTTGCATGGGAAGTGGTCGAAAAACAGGTGCAATCTGAACTATTTTTAACAGTGATTTAAATCGATCGGTATAATGATAGTTAGATCTATCCCAAAAACGTTTAGATGACGCATACATCCGCCCAATCTTAATATACCATATAATAATACTTAATGTAGCGCACTTCAAAACTATAAACGTGTTTTTCTCAAAACACAAATTTTCGAGGCAACCCATAAAGCCACTCATACATTCCATGGTCGTCTTATTCGAACTTTTTAAAGTATCGTTAAGACAACGTTTTAGTGCATTTTAATTTTAAAATTACGCCGTTGCTCCAGTACTGCTATTTTTCGAATATAATATTTTTTTTTTGCTTAAAGATGTGCTTAAAATATTGTTAGAAAAACCCTCTTTTTAGACAACTGGAGTAGGACCTTATGTCACTTGCCTAACATAAAGAAAACCATTTTGGCAAAACTATATTTTATTCTTCAACATAATCTTCTTTGAGGTTGATAATCCAACGTGTTTCAATTTTTTTATGTTCTTCAAATAATACCAGGCACAATCCGTATCTTAATTTATACAATTTTATTGTTGCGGTGAAAAGTTCGTCAAATATTTCCCGATTTTGCCATTAAAGCGGTTCAGTAGTGCTCAATAATATGCGATCGCTACGGGTCTATCCTCTTAAGGATAGTTGAAGGGAGTTATACCAAATGCATCGCACAAAACGTTTGCGTTATTGTCCGCCGCCACCGCCTGAGCCTTTCATTTAGATTCGTTATGCGATTCCAACGTGCAGTGGTGAACCCAAGTCTCATCCAAAATTATGTAACGACGGACTTTAAACATTTCTAAATTCTTCTTGAAATCATAGGAATGCTTTTTTTTCCTCCAAGGGAAAATAGCACCCATCTTGCATTGATTCATATCAGATGTTCGCGGCCACAGATAGCTCACGTTCTTTCAATTTCGATCGTTCAATGTTATGTCATGGATTATTTTAATGGTCTCTGCTGCTGTAATTGTTTAATTCAAATATCCAAAGGACGCTCATCCCATGCTCTTGTGCAATCGCGTATAAGTTCTACCAATTATTAACCATCCACCATCCACCATTATCGGATCGCGAAAACTGTTTGGCGAGTCGTCTTTAGGTATTTTTTTTTTGTTTATTCTTTCAAAAAATATCATTTAATCACAATACAAAAGTCACTGTTTTTTTTAGTGGAAGCAATAAAAATAGACAAAGCTGTTAAGTTTTTATGGTGGGCAAAAAAGCGTTGAAGCTCGACCTGCATTTGTCCGGACAAAGTAAGTTTCCGCTGGGCTTATTCATGAGCAATTATGAGAATCTTATAGATTCCCAATTATTGCGAACCCATGTGTGTGTTCATTTAATATCGATTTCTATTATGTAATATGCGTTGCCAGTGGTATTCCACTTCTTCTTTTCCATCTTTCCGTCCTTCTTCAACGATCGTTAAAAGTGTTGTGTTACGTAAGAGGGCAAGAAAGCTATTATCGACTTTAATGAGATTAGTAAGACTTATGCAGTTGCATAAAAGTTTCGTAATTCTTCGGTATTTCAAAAGTATATAAGAACATCTATTTAGATGCTATTAAATTTGAATGTATGCGTGTATGTGTAGATGATTAAAAAAAAGGTTATTATAAGGGATTTTCAATTGCAAAACTCGTCAATAATTTATTTTGATTACATGCATGACATTTGTTGAACGAATTAACTCGTTGTTATTCAGAAATTTAACGCTTGGTACTCCACCATCGTTCATTGTTTTTGGTCTTTTATTGTTTTATAGGAATGATTAAATTTTACACTTCATTTCTAACACTTTAACAATGCTTTACACTGTGCGCTACATTTGATGCTCTTTAGACAATTTACCAATCATCAGGTGTATAAGTTTTTTCCTTTTCTTCCGGTAAAAACATAACAACCGTAAAATAGATTTGCTCACATATCGATGCATTCTGAGAATGAATTGAGATACAGACGTAACGATTGAATGTAACAGATTTGTAAAAAAGAAGACATGAAAGAAGATTTTAAGTACACAGAGAAGTATATAGCTTATAATAATATGCAAAAGGGTTGTTTGCTGTATAATGACATATTGTACGTGCTTTGTTTCATAATATGGAATTTAAAGGGTGATATATAAAAATAAAGTAAAAATGAAATGTTTATAATATTTTCAATATTTACTTTAAGAAATCTTTTTAATTAAATCTATTTTCAACAAGTAAGAAACTTATATTCGATCATGACCGAATCTTTTGTACCTATTACGTCCTAAAGTGGACTAAAACAAAGGAAAAGAGGCATATTTTCATATTCTAAAGGATGCTATGGACGCGATTGGTGGAAGTTTATATGGGGTGCGGGTTGCACTTTATGAGTAACAAACAAAGAACACGGAAAACAAAGGTATTCAATTTGTGTTCCATAGGCATTACATGGATGTGGAGGCTGTTGCTCTGTCCTTTGACCGGTTTACCGCACGTGGCAAATTTCTCCCATTTTTGCATCGCTCATAGAGTATATGTGCAAATTTTTGTCGATTGTCATGCTGCAATTTATTAGTAATAAGCAAAAAGCCTATTTTTATTTCTTTTGAGAAACAACTGTGTTCTCAGGTTTATAAGCACTGTAGGTGTGTCCTTCGAGCGAATTGACCTATTGACCTATCAATAATAACCTGCATACAGGGACTTCCAATGATTCTGCCAACCTTAAGGTGACGGCCAAGAGAACGTTTACAACAGACATTACCCGGACGGACAGACTGACATACTTCGTCCATTCAGAATTTGTTGCTGATTAAGAAAATAGATATATTGTGTGGTCTCTGTACCTTCCTTCTGAGCGTCGCAAACGTTTTAACAAAATGAACATACATCTTATTCTTCGATGAAGGGTATAAAAACATGTATATTTATATCTGCCCATATTTATATACATATCTGTATTTAAAATCACGTAACTGCTTTTTCTTTCTTTTAACCAGAAAGTTTTTCAATTTTCCCACTTTCACTTTCTCAATGTTGTCTATGGAACTTAAATGGAAATGTTTTTAATTTAAGATTTTTTCTTTTTAATTTTCTTGCTTTTCTTCTTCTATTCCGTTCGTGAAAAACTGTGTAGCCTCTATCGAAACCACATTAACTAATGACGAGGCCATGGGGTAAGTGAGAAAAAAAGCAAGCAAAAAATACCAAGACTTTGCATAACATGCATAATTAAGTCATTTTGTTGGAAAACATTGTGGGTGTAAAGAACAATGTAACACTTGAAAAACAGACATGCACAATTATACCCACATTAACTATTTATTTTCGCTGAGTTCAAAAAAATGGCATACCTTAGATACAAAAGTACGAAAAGTACGGTAACTTCATTTACCGTTCAATTTTGTTCGAAAATTTAACCAAAAGACCAAAAGTCTACTTAATCCAATTACTGTACCAGAGAATTTTGTTAAGAACAGAACATGCACAAGAGATACTTGGCCTTTTTTCAAAAATTTTTTTAATCTGTAATAAATATATACAAATATAATTTGCAATTATATCAGTATTCTTAAGAAAGATATTTTTGACAAACGTTTCCTACGCAAGTAACCAAGCAGCATACTTGTATACCGTCATTTCTCGTGCTTTATTCCAGTCCAATTGAACAATATTACATATCTTATTGAGACTTACCATTATTTTCCATCGCAACACGTAGTGCAAAGCAAAACATTCTTAGCATGAAATTATGGGAATAATCCCGGAGATTATCACATCTTAACGCAATGTCTGCATGCATTCCACGTAGTCCCTACTCCTTACATTTATTCCACAATTCTTCAACTCAACAGCACTTACTTACTCTACAACACATTATTACACTACATTCAGTTATCCTTTTTATACTCAAAATCAATGAAGAAAACTTGCAGATGCCATCCAGTATGCTTACTTACCATTATTTTGTACATCAGCGGAATTTCTAAGAGTTGTTCATTACTCTAACTTAGCATTGAGAACTATTTACAATCCACAGCTCAAGTAGCTTGCACGGTTTACCTCTCTTTACACACAGGAATCCGTGGAGCACATTGCTTTATTATATCCTGTCACCTCAATAACACTGTTTACAAACATGGTAAAGCCAGAGTAACAAACAAAATCTAAAACTTAGCATAACTTCCTTTTTCACTTTGACAATAAAGTGCGATTTGACAAAAAAAGAAAAAACGTAGGAAAAAAACCGTATTAGTTTTATGACGAATATTTGATAACCACCACTGCGCATCAGTGGACTAGAATTGGAAATCATTGAAAATATTTATATACTGGCCCTTTAACTAAGAAATATTTTCCTTGTAGGGACTGTAAGTTACATATTTTTATCCCTTATGGTGGACATGCTTTTGAGCAAATCAGGTAACTTTTCCATTGAATCTTCTTGGAAGCTTGTAGCTAGTTTCCGAATAATATATGTTATAAATTATAGGCTAAAGATTTTTGTTTTGTTGTGCAAAGATTTATAGCAGTCGCGATCGTGAGTTCGTTTGCCCATGTTTCGTGGTCAAACACTACAACAGTGAAGATATATGGGAAATTGTAGCTATCTGTTCAAATTTTCGCGACCATAAGGTTTTTAGGCGGCTAGACACACGAATGTATGTAAAAGCGAGTGAGATCAAATCGTCTTTACTTCTATTACTTCACTATGGCTATTACTTTAGAGAAGAAGATCTACACACTGCGGGGGCTCTAACACGATTTTTATTTATTAGAACCGGAGGCACAAATCTACGCCGCCTTCACTCTTCACTTGTGAGTATAAGAAAGAGAAATTTTAGAAAAAATAGGATGTCTACACATTCACGTGCCTTCAGCCTTAAGCTTAAAATTGTATGTGTTTTTATCTTACCGAGAGAATCCTTTACCGCGAAAACCATTGCAAAAACCATAAAATTTCAAATAGTTTATTACCACTGAAAATACATAAGTTTAATATTAAAACATTAGTAAATACTTGGAAAAATATTTGTTTTTCGCATCTCAATTTTTAATTATATATTTATTTATTTAATTGTAATAAATGTGCTTAGTTACTAAATTAGATAGATTATCGTTTACAAGTACGTGTTGCTTACCTATTGAAGTAAAATCAAAAAATAGAACACATTTGAATTACACATACATTTAAGGAGAAATGGCACTATGAGTAAATATTTAGAAATTTACTTTAAATGAATCAGGTTTTCCTCTCAAATTTTTTTCTTTTTTGTTGGTAGACAATATATTGAAAAAGACATCAAAATTTCTTAAAATTTTCGATAAGACTTTTGAATAAATTTAAGTTAACCGAAAACATGTTACTAAGAAATAAAAAATCCATAAATATAGCAAAGTTCTGCAGCTGTGTGCTTCATCAATATTACCAGCGGTAGACCAGGCTGTTAATTCTGCTTGATTGTTGTTTAGTAAATGAGAGAAGAAATCTTTTGAACAATTTTTATAAAATTTATTAAATTCATGTTTGCTGATTATTTTAATACACACCTTGCACTTGACTTATGTAGTTATTGCTGCTGCCCGCACTTTGCCCAACTAACGTTCTATCTTGCAAAGCATACTGGTTAACGTCGGCAGCATAATCTTTATTAGTCGTTATGACGTTATTGAATTCATTTTCATCATTTTCATACCGTTGATAATGATAATTATGATGGTGATGATGATATGCTGCACTAAGAACTATTTTCTCGGTAGTTGTGTAGTACACATCACCAATTTGCGCTATGCAGCGAATCTAACGGATTATTAAAAACAAAAAAATTGTTTGATTAAAATAAAAATTTATGAAATAAGTAAGAACGCATTACACGCAAAAAAACCTGTGTTCAGGCTCAAGTTATTTACTGTTTCACTTTCGCTTATTTCAAATATGATTTGTGGATATATTCTAATTCTTAAGTAAGAAAATATATGCGCGTCTGCATATTAGAAAATATGCAAGAAAGCATTTGCAGAAAGACGTTTTGAATTTTCTAAAACCTGTCACATGTTTAGAAAATGGTTCCTTATCGATTAGTGTAATAAAAATCATGATGGATACTTCGCACCTTTGAACAAACTTAACATACCTTGTATCACAAGTACTCTAGGGTACAAACGATATATAATAGAGACTATATTCAGAGATTATAAAGCATATATTATTTAGTAAAGAGCAAGTATGTTATAACCAAATCGCCTGGGAAGAATCCAACTTTAAATTTCAAGCAAAAGGTCAGGAGTGTACGTACCTTTGACATTTCGAGAAATGCTCTACTTACTAACTTTAAAATTTTAATGTCATTCACAGATCAGAGCCGTCGTTGGAAATAGTTTCGCTAATTAGCTTTGATAACTATTAATATAAATTTTTTATAGTGATGCATGCATGAAATTCTTGGAATAATCTAACGGAGCCTGCTGACCTGGTCTTGCATTGACTTTTGGTATAGAGTTTATATAATTTGAATAATGCTTTCTTACCTTCATTTTTCCCTTCTCAAAGTGATGCTCATTAACGAGAAAATGCAAAGCAATTAAAGACGTTTGCATTTCACTTTTAGGATCGCGATGTACTTTAAAATGGCGGACATGGGAAGACTGCACCTAAAAAATAAAAAGGAAAGTGCAGATAAAAAAGATATATACAAACTTGTTATGTTAGAAAAAATTTTTTTCCTTCATTCTATCATTTTGTTGCTGTCAGTATTATTAATATTATATTTTAGCATTTATGAACGCATGCGTCAGAATCCAACCAAATTTAAACGTCGATTCACAGTACACGTTTCAATTGCTTTGTAAATTCTTAACGATAATTGAGAGTACAAATGTTTATCGCACTAAATAACCCCAAAGTTTATTAGTGTTATCAACTCCCATGCAAACGCATTCAATTTGTTACAACAACAAAAACAAGAACAATAACGGCAGTATGAACATGAAATGCAAAAGTAACAACGTTTGGCTGCTAACTGTGTCATTCGACAATTGTCACATAAATATTATTGTGTGTGAGGACACACACTGGGTTAAAAGAGAAAGGAACGACAGACTGCCTGACTAACTAACTGTACCCCAAAGATGCTATCATTGGTAGAAATTCGTTTATACGTGTACGCTTATGTGTATACGAACGCCATAAAGTAGTTTTTGTTTTGCTTACCTCTTCATTATTCACTGTCCATGTGAGATTTGCTGCTGGCTTCGAATGGCGCGATGTACAATTGCCGCGCAATATATCACCGTTATGGTAACGTGACCGAATGCCAGTGATAAGTGGCTGATGGTGTGGCAATTCTGTGCATAAACATATAAATAGTAACAGAATTTTAATTTCACATACGTCCCCCTTCATATCTCCATCGGTCTCGGATTATAATTCAATAGAAATTAAACTCATGTCATTGAAATTGAATGCAAAATAAAAAACTAAATAAAATTTCGGCAAAATTTATTGATAGACTTACCAACAACTTGCAATTCGGCAGCTGCTATCAATGTATGGAATGACGGAGCATCTGCTGATACTTCGCAACTATATTTGCCAGCCGTAGCTATAGTGGATGAATCCAATACCAAATGTGTTTCATTTGAAGTGGAACGCTAAACAATATAGAAAAAAAAAACAATTTTTTTTTCGTCTTTTTTTTTAACAGAAAATACAATTTTTCTGTAAACTTACATCGACCCGTACGCCAGGGAATTGGAAAACTTGCATGGGAGGCTCTTCGCTGGGCGTATAACGATAAAATTCTCTACGCCCTTTATACCATTTCACTGCATACAGTGTATCATCCTCAATGTCATAGAGACACTTCAATATGGCTTTTTGTCCGCGCCGTATAGTATGCGGAATTTTCACTCGTACATCACGTAAACTGTAAGATTCTGCAAAATAAAGCAATAGTGAAGCAATCCAGAGACAAGAGTGCGTGAAAAACTATGTTTCTGAGAAAATGATGATTATGTCAGATTGACAAATTGACAGGCATAAGTAATGAATTATTCAGAAATGAACGATTGCTGTAGTAAACGATGAACCATGAAGGGAAGAGTAAGGAATTTTCCAAAACAACACTTTTCCGACTTTTGCTCTAATTATGACGTCAGCGTATTTACATTTGTGTGAAACTTAGCTAAAAGTGGCCGAAAATTGCACAATTTCATAAAAACTAACACAGATATGATGAGCAGGGGTTAGATATCTATTATATTATGAGTCATATTTTTTTCTTTTATTGATTTGCTCACACAACAATCAGCGGAGGGACAAATATTGGCTAGAATCACTTCTCTCTGTGATTTCATTTAGTTACGCCACAATTTAACAAAATATTTATAGTTTGCTTAGCAAATATCAACCACTTTCGTGATGATGGAAGAATCTTGTTGTTATCCAGCAAAAGAGGGTGACTTAAAGTTGCTAATAATGATTTAAGAAAACGCTTTTGGTTTAAGGGTTGCTGTGCTCGATATGTTAAATTATTGCGTAAATATTTTCCTTAAATTAAAGTAAAAAACTTAACTCTTCATACGTATAAACGGCTCGGAAGAACTTTGAAGTGGTTGTTATGGTGTGTTGTTGCATTTAACTCCATGTTTACACTATGGGGGGTTGACAAAAATTGAAAGTGAAGGTTTTGAGTATTTTCTCTACATTGCTTATTGATTAGGGGGAAAATGTATCTCATAAAGATCAACTTTAAACCTTTAAAATTCTTATCAGAGATTTAAAGAAACTCTCTTAAGCAATTGTTAAATTTATAAATTTATGCAAGTTGACAATTTTTTTTTGCATTAAATTGGTATATGTTGGTTTAGTTTGTGATTAAAAAGAAATTGATGGAGCCTTAAGGAAATGTTTCGGTATTATTGCCAATAGATTATGTTTACATTTTCCACATTTTTCATTACTTGCATATGCAAATATATTCATAGTTTTGCGCAGACATAAACTATAGCCTTAAGCTTATTTAACCTATTTAAACAGATTTCTTGAAATTTCTTTAAAAGACGAAGAAAATTTCTTGCTTTTTCACGTTCAAATTTCCTACTGAAAATCTTGAAAAATTTCTATATCGAAACCCGATTTATAAGTAACAAATTATTTCTATGAGTCTTTGCAGATTTAAAGCAATCAACATCTTCTGAAATTAACACTGACTACGAAAAAAAGAATAAATCAAATCTATGCGCACATATTCACCTGCTACAGCTACCTTCCTATTTAGATGTCATATAAAACTACATTTTCGTTTATAAGAAATTATATCTTTTTTGGGGTTTATCCTGCATATCAAAACTTAGAATGCATTCTTTTGGTGTGTCATGATTGCGCGCAAGTGGTCGCGTTTTGCTTTGAGTTCATTAATAGTCAACCATGTCGTTGCAGTCATTTTGGACAAACTTATTATTTAGACGAAATTATTATTGGGTTAGTATTTTTTTGTTCATGTTTTCCTTAAGAAGGGAAACCACTATTAACGCGTCCGAAAAATATTTTGTATATTGGCTCTGAAGATCCTAGAATACGTGAAAAGCAATTCATACATGAACTTTTCTCTTTGAAATTTCGAGAGGTTATCCAAATGCCCCGAAACGATTTGTGCGTGGCAAACGAACGACTGCTAAGAAGTTATAGCCTAAACTAGGAATCGCCCTAATACACTAGCAACTATCTTTGAAATAAAGATTTCTATTCGGACATCCTGGCCCTGGTCTGAGACATTTCAAGACTAGCAGGAGAATATTGCATCGATATTTAACTTTTAAAAATGACTAGAGTCACCCAGTCTATCCTTTTAAAAAATCCATCCAAAAAGCATTGTGAAAAGAGAAATCACTTTTGAAATGCTGTTACAATAATTTATCCTTTAAGCTCTTCTTTAATTTGATAACATATTTTTCAGATTTTTCGAATTTGTGAATGATGAACTTCGCTGTGACGAAACCGTGCGCATATTCAATATTTATCAATGAAACTAGGGACACGTTAGAATCAAATATGAGAAGTCTTTTATCACAGTTTTTATGACTGCAAGTGTTTAAACAACAAAAGGTAGGGAGATGGAAATAAAGTAAGAATACATCTTGCATGACATTTTTGTGTGCGAAAACAAGAAATTAATAAAACGAATTAAATCGCGCACAGGTGGGGTTAACTTATTTGTTTTTTTTTTTTTTTTGTGTGTAGTAAACTTCTATATTCAACAGAAAATTTTATTCAAAATTTGAAAAATTCGTATTAATATTGCACGGAGAGAAGTTGCGGGGATATAACAAAGCCGCTATCCTGGTATTCCTTGCAAGATTACCTCTTACAAGTCTGCCTCATCCGATTTCTATTTAAATTGTGTCAAAAGACAAGGCAGTCACCTCGTTCCCTGAACGAGGCCACTCAATCTTTACGGCCTCCTTAAATATAACTCTACGGAGGCGCTCTTCTCCCACACACGCGTAAAAACACAAAACAAACAATTTTCACATTTTCACGGTATAACATCTTATTTCATAACTAACCCATCGACGACTATAGCCTGGAATCGTGCATATTGACTATATCATGTCGAGTAAATCTAATAAAAACGAAAATTACACCAATCTTCCTGGTATTGTTTGTGCCAAGACTCCGCTAGATGGAGCCCTGACGTTAGAATTTTTAAAGATAATGGATCAGACCTTGTGTAAGAACACGTCCTATTTATCCGATTGGGATTCCTCTCGCTATTACTTGCTTCGAAATTCGAAAAATGAAATGTTAACAATACAATTTTTTAAACACCGACGATAATGAAATCGAAATTAGTGACTATCTCAAAAACATATGTAACGCATTTGAAATCGACATCATTTTGAACAGGGGAAATTGTAATTAATTGTAGTGCAAAAAATTTCTTCAATAGATGGGTAGGATAGTACGTTATACAGATTTGCAAATATAAGATCATCCTTATAAGATCGTAAACGGTGGAAATTATCAGCATAAATTTTATTTTGTTTTAAATATTATCTCATGTCATTTCTATTTAAAAATGATTTCATATACTGGACTTCTGTGAAAAGTCAATCTCGGAAAAACAATTTTTCCCACCTCTCTCGGATAAATCTGTTCTTCTTTTACTCATAACATGAATAATCTTGATAAGAGAGAAAGAGAGAGAGAGAGAGAGAGAGGGAGAGAGAGAGAGAGAGAGAGA